>JAMKCF010000003.1:7264241-7571741 GCA_023634235.1 Pisaster brevispinus
CGATCCAAGGCAAACGTGTCCCTTTAAAGTTTGACCTGTACTGTATTGTATTGAGTACTGGAATACATTGGCGTCGCTCGCTATTTCATTGTATATTGCAACACCCAATTAATGATAGGCCTGTGTAATATTTGAAAAATTCATAACTCCTGAACCTCACATTGGATGTTTTTTTCAACTACACGGCTTTACAGAGGGCTCCTAGGTCTTGCCTAGCACTACACAGTTATGACCTCATTTGACCTAACTTTTGGTTTAAACCGAAGTTGAAGATTTATATTGGAACAAAATCTTATTCCTGAACCACAAATTGGGCTTGATAACGTAAAAATATCATTAAATTATAAATTGATGACATCGATCACGAACACCTTGTTTTTTGTAGTAAACAAAAACTGAAAGTCTAGTTTACTTTTTCTTCTTCATCCCTCTAACTCTTCTCCAGAAGATAACTCAAGATTGAACTTGAATTGAACCTTCAACTTGGCACATACTTGAACCTCAACATGTGGACGGCACTCATAGAGTTATATATACGGAAATAGAGGGCGCACTGGTAATGCTACGTGCACAAACGCGACGGGACCGCAAGGAGACACGCGCGCCGATTGTGTACGATGGCAACATGGAATACGAATTACGCGGTATGCTTGCTAAATACGACAATATGCGGTCTAAAAAAACGAGCGGCTGTATTAAAGTTGTTTCGTGGGGTTTAGGTTATTCGTTTCAATACAGGATGAACACACACATGCCACGATCACGATTTATTGTCCAAAGTGAAGGAATATTATTCTAAAATATTATACTTATTCGGGGATTATTTAGTACTATAAACGGTCTTCACTGGCATTCATAAATTTCACAGTAAACCCATTCATTGTTAACCATTGCTCTGTTGCAACACGCACAAATAGTTTAGACGTTGTTTTTGACTACTTACGATTTAAATGGCCGCCGCGCTGCCCTTGTCGGGCGCGTACCTAGTCTTCTGCGCCCTCTAGTTCCTATATATAACTCTATGACGGCACTGAATCAATGACGTCCTTATGACGTCATCGGGTGTCGAATTACAAGGTTTTTAAGTATTAAAAAATTTAAGCTTTGAAAATCTGTAACAAATCACTAATAAGAGCCAGGCAGTTGTTTTTGCGGGATCATACAAAGTTCATATAGTCTTTATTTTTTGTCAAGTCGTGACCTCACACGACCTCTACTTCCGGTCGAAACCGGAAGTGCCTTGTAATTTGAAAGTGGCAACTTTTTTGAGTTGTTTTAAACGATGTTGTAGTCTGGCAAGTGTCTGGTTTAAAAAATAAGACCGGTGACGTCACCAAATTCAAAAGCGCTCTCTAGCGGCAAGTTCAAAACAGTTCAAAACACACTTTTAACAAATGTCTGTGGCAAAGTTTATGGCAATCTTTCAAAATTGGTAGACAACATATTTTCGGAGTTGTAGGTTGATGACGTCATCATGTGTCACGTGGTAGTGCCTTAAAGGTGCACTTTTTGAAGCCGTGTAGTTACGAAATCAAACGACCGACTGAGTTCAAACTTGTTGTATTGTTAGACAACGGCCATGGCTAGTAACGATAGAAGTGACGTCATGATGACGTCATCAAATTATTTGTTACAATTTTTTATTAAATCTAAGTTTAGAATTTGAAAAAATCATAACTCCTGAACCAGACATTGGATTTTTGTAATCTATACATCATTGGGAAGGTATTTAAAAACCTAATTGACGCTACAGAAAATGTGACCCCAGTTGACCTTGTCTTCCGGTTAAAATCGGAAGTTGAATTTTAGTAACGGAAAGGATCATTTTTCCTGAACCAGACATTGGATTTTTGTAATTTATGCATCATCGGAAAGGTCTTTGAAAATTTACAAATGTAACAAAGTGTGACCCAATTTGACCTTGGCTTCCGGTTGAAACTGGAAGTTGAAGTTTAATAATCCCCCCCCCCGAAAAAAACATAACTCATGAACCACAAATTGTTTGTTTACAATGTATACATCATATCTCGTTAACTTCTTATTATTTTATCACAATATTTACATCAGATTGTAGGTTTGTGGTCCTGCTCAAACTTTTGCACAGAGACGATATTAATATGAGCTCAACTTTTGTTCCTAAATGGGCGTTAAAGCCAACGATAGAATTTACCTGCATTTGATCTGCGTACAGAAAAAAGCACTGTAGCTTACTGTTCCGCTCCATTAATAATAAGGTTCAAAATCCACGAAGCATGTGTATGCGTGTATAGTCCTACATAACGGAAATATAAGCAGTACATTTTACATGGCAGATGGCGCTGTATCAAATAACTGTTCATGCTTTTATCCCGCTCTGGGACAATATTATTGTCTCGCTCTGAGAAAGATGTCGCCTCGGAAATCTACGTCATTTAAATTACAACTTTGAAAATCCGTATCAAATCAAGGATAAGAGAACCTGGGTTGCTTTTTTCGGGGTTACAAAGTAGATCAAAGAGTATGGATCTTCGACTTTAATTGTATGCGTGAAATTACTTCCGGTTGAAACCGGAACCGCCTTGTAATTTAAAAGTTGCGAACTTTTTGGAGTTCTTTTTAAACGATGCTGTAGTTTGACAACGGTCTGGTTAAAAAAAATAATAAGATTGACGACGTCATAAAAAATAAAGAGCGCCATCTGGCGTCGGGTTAAAACATTTCAAAATACACTTTTACTAGATGCCTTTGGCAAAGTTTTAAATAATTGTTTCAAATTGGTTTACATAACGGCCTTCATGCAGACAACATAATGTGTTGAAACGTAGATTGATGACGTCATTACGTGCTACGTGTATCGCTTTAAAGGCGTACATTTTAAAGTCATGTACCTGCCAAACCAAAACACCAACAAAGTTGGAACTTGGTGTATTGTTGAACAACGACACTGACTGCTGAAACATTTAGTGACGTCAGAATGACGTCATGTCAAATGTACTTTTGTTTTGCTTTTTTCCCATCAGGCTTTTAAATCAAACATGTACTCCCCAAAACCGAACACCTAGAGTTTGTTTTAAGACAAACTCTCAATTTCTAGTTTTTTTTAGGTGTTCGGCTAACAGCCGAAAACCTATTGTTATTAGGTGTTCGTGCAATTTGCACGAACACCTATTCTTTTTGTTCTGTTTTTTAGGTGTTCGTGCAATATGTGCACGAACACCTATTGTTATTGTTCTGGTTTTTTTTTTAGGTGTTCGTGCAACATGTGCACGAACACCTATTGTTATTGTTAGGTGTTCGTGCAATATGTGCACGAACACCTATTGTTATTGTTCTGTTTTTAGGTGTTCGTGCAACATGTGCACGAACACCTATTGTTTTTGTTCTGTTTGTTTTTTTTAGGTGTTCGGCTAACAGCCGAAAACCTATTGTTATTGTACTGGGTTTTTTTTTTCCGTGTCTTCTTCTTCCCACCGTACTTTCTCGGCAGGATTTCGGAAAAAGTATAACTCGTAGAGACTTGAAACTTGTCATGTACTTAGACCTTAGTGTATAGACGAAACAGGAACATTTTCGGGATGATGACGTCATCGATGACGTCATATCATCAAAAATGAAAAATAACGAGAAATATTGTAAATCGTCATATCTAGAGAACCATAAATGATAAATACAAGAACTTTGCTTCATATGAAAGTTCAATATTCCTTTTACAACTCTTACACAGAATGTGACCCCATGTGACCTTTACTTCTGGTCGAAACCGGACGCTGAAGGTTTTTTTGGGGGAAACGTTATATCTTATAAACAAAAGATGCTACACCTTTAATCATTATATCATCTGAAGTCCCTTGAACAGTTCTACAAATCTTTCATTAGGTGTGACCCCATGTGATCTTTACTTCCGGTCAAAACCGGAAGTTAAATTTTCTTACAAAAAGAAAACTCGTCATATCTCATGAACTAAAAATGTTTGAGACTTAAAACTTACTAAGTATTTAGATCTTTGTGTTTAAATATAAATATGTGAATTTTGGTTTGATGATGTCATCGATGACGTCATAACAATAAATCAACGTTTAATATTTAAAAAGATCCTAATTTGAGAATCACAAATGCTACATGTAAGATACTTGCCCAATAAAGAAGCTCTTGCCAAATTATGCAAGTCACATACACAATGTGACACCATATGATCTTTGCTTCCGGTAGAAACCGGAAGTTAAAAATTCAGATTTCAAACGTTCATATCTCAAAAACCAAGAAGGGTTTTGTCTTGAAACTTACTATGTATATAGATCGTAGTATGTATATGACACCCAAAATGTTTCGGTCCGATGACGTCATCGATGACGTCATAACAATAAAAAAATGTTTAATATTTTAAAAAATCATAATCGGAGAACCATAAATGCTACATGTAAGGTACTTGCACCATAAAAAAGCTCCGGCCGAGTTATACAAATCACATTCAAAGGGTTACCCCATTACACCTTTACTTCCGGTTGAAACCGGAAGTTCAAAATTCAGATTTCAAACGTTCATTTCTCATAACTTACTATGTATATAGATCGTAGTATGTATATGATACCCAAATTGTTTTGGTCCGATGACGTCATCGATGACGTCATTACAATAAATAAACGTTTAATATTTAAAAAAAATCATAGCATTTATGGTTCTCCGATTATGTAATCGGAGAACCATAAATGCTACATGTAAGGTACTTGCACCATAAAAAAGTTCCGGCCGAGTTATACAAATCACATACAAAGGGTGACCCCACACCTTTACTTCCGGTTGAAACCGGAAGTTCAAAGGAAAATAAATATTCCCGGGCCTCGTTTTAAGGTCTGCAAACAATATGATCTGGAATTTTGACATGCTCTCTCTGTATGAAATAAAGTTTGACGCTTGGCCTTCCAATTAATAGAGTATTGACGTAATTATCTTCAACAACACCCTCTCGTGACAAGTTATTAAAAAATAGTCCGTTTTGCTAAAAACCTGTTGCAAGTTCAAAAAGGTTAAACACTTACCACAAACTTATAAATCTCAATGTATGGATAAGAAATATGCAATAACGTCATCATGACGTCATCAGTTTTCAATTTAGGCTTGATCTAGGTTTCTGTTTAAAAAATGCGAATATTTAAAATCACAAATAACTCGTATAACTATATTTCATACAAAGACATGTTTGCCAAATTTTCTTTTTACTTTTCACCAGCTATGCTTTTTTCGACGTGTCTACCGAACACCCTGTTTTTGTGATGTCACAAAAACTGAATTTCTAGTTTTTTGTTTTTTTAGGTGTTCGGCTAACAGCCGAAAACCTATTGTTATTGTATTGGGTTTTTTTCCCGTGTCTTCTTCTTCCCACCGTACTTTCTCGGCAGGATTTCGGAAAAAGTATAACTCGTAGAGACTTGAAACTTGTCATGTACTTAGACCTTAGTGTATGGACGAAACAGGAACATTTTTGCGATGATGACGTCATCGATGACGTCATAACATCAAAAATGAAAATAACGAGAAATATTGTAAATCGTCATATCTAGAGAACCATAAATGATAAATACAAGAACTTTGCTTCATATGAAAGTTCAACATTCCTTTTACAACTCTTACGCAAAATGTGACCCCATGTGACCTTTACTTCCGGTCGAAACCGGACGTTGAAGGGTTTTTTTAGGAAACGTTATATCTTATAAACAAAAGATGCTACACCTTTAATCATTATATCATCTGAAGTCCCTTGCACAGTTCTACAAATCTTTCATTAGGTGTGACCCCATGTGATCTTTACTTCCGGTCAAAACCGGAAGTTAAATTTTCTTACAAAAAGAAAACTCGTCATATCTCATGAACTAAAAATGTTTGAGACTTAAAACTTACTAAGTGTTTAGATCTTTGTATTTAAATATAAATATGTGAATTTTGGTTTGATGATGTCATCGATGACGTCATAACAATAAATCAACGTTTAATATTTAAAAAGATCCTAATTTGAGAATCACAAATGCTACATGTAAGATACTTGCACAATAAAGAAGCTCTTGCCAAATTATGCAAGTCACATACACAATGTGACACCATATGACCTTTGCTTCCGGTAGAAACCGGAAATTCAAAATTCAGATTTAAAACGTTCATATCTCATAAACCAAGAAAGGTTTTGTCTTGAAACTTACTATGTATATAGATCGTAGTATGTATATGACACCCAAAATGTTTCGGTCCGATGACGTCATCGATGACGTCATAACAATAAAAAAACGTTTAATAATTTACAAAATCATAATCGGAGAACCATAAATGCTACATGTAAGGTACTTGCACCATAAAAAAGCTCCGGCCGAGTTATACAAATCACATTCAAAGGATGACCCCATAACATCTTTACTTCCGGTTGAAACCGGAAGTTCAAAATTCAGATTTCAAACGTTCATTTCTCATAAACCAAGAAGGGTTTTGTCTTGAAACTTACTATGTATATAGATCGTAGTATGTATATGATACCCAAATTGTTTCGGTCCGATGACGTCATCGATGACGTCATAACAATAAATAAACGTTTAATATTTTAAAAAATCATAATCGGAGAACCATAAATGCTACATGTAAGGTACTTGCACCATAAAAAAGCTCCGGCCGAGTTATACAAATCACATACAAAGGGTGACCCCAAAAGACCTTTACTTCCGGTTGAAACCGGAAGTTCAAAGGAAAATAAATATTCCCGGGCCTCGTTTTAAGGTCTGCAAACAATATGATCTGGGATTTTGACATTCTCTTTCGTATGAAATATAGTTTGACGCTTGGCCTTCCAATTAATAGAGTATTGACGTAATTGTCTTCAACAACACCCTCTCGTGACAAGTTATTAAAAAAATAGTCCGTTTTGCTAAAAACCTGTTGCAAGTTTAAAAGTTAAACACTTACCACAAACTTTTAAATCTCAATGTATGGATAAGAAATATGCAATAACGTCATCATGACGTCATCAGTTTTCAATTTAGGCTTGATCAAGTTTTCTATTTCAAAAATGCAAATATTTAAAATCACAAATAACTCGTATAACTATATTTCATACAAAGACATGTTTGCCAAATTTTCTTTTTACTTTTCACCAGCTATGCTAATTTCGACATGTCTACCGAACACCCTGTTTTTGTGATGTCACAAAAACTGAATTTCTAGTTAGGTGTTTGTGCAATATTTGCACGAACACCTCTTGTTATTGTTCTGGTTTTTTTTAGGTGTTCGTGCAACATGTGCACGAACACCTCTTGTTATTGTTCTGGGTTTTTTTAGGTGTTCGGCAAACAGCCGAACACCTATTGTTATTGTTCTGTTTTTAGGTGTTCGTGCAATTTGCACGAACACCTATTCTTTTTGTTCTTTTTTTTTTTTAGGTGTTCGTGCAAATTGCACGAACACCTATTCTTTTTGTTCTGTTTTTAGGTGTTCGTGCAATATGTGCACGAACACCTCTTGTTTTTGTTCTGTTTTTAGGTGTTCGTGCAACATGTGCACGAACACCTATTGTTTTTGTTCTGTTTTTTTTTTTTTTTAGGTGTTCGTGCAACATGTGCACGAACACCTATTGTTTTTGTTCTGTTTTTTTTAGGTGTTCGTGCAACATGTGCACGAACACCTATTGTTTTTGTTCTGTTTTTTTTTTTTTTTTTTTTTCTTCTCCATCTTCTTCTTCCCTAGAACTCTTCTCTACAGCATAACTCAACATTGAAACTGAATTGAACCTTGAAACTCATCAGACAGTTAAACCTCAATATGAAGACGGCACAGTTGTCATGACGTCATGATGACGTCATCAGGTGTCGAATTACAAGGTTTTTAAAGTTGAAAAATGACTATTTTCTATTTGCTGTATCTTCGTGAATTTGAAAGCTAGGATGCTCATAATTGGGCATCTTATAAATCAAGACTGGGCTAACATTTGAAAAGTTAACGCCAAAATCGTACGACCTTTACTTCCGGTCTTAACGGAAGGTCAAAGTCTGCGTTTTAGGGTCTTTTTTAATTTTGGTCATAACTCAAAATTAAAATTGATTTTAACCTTGAAACTCATCAGACAATTGAACCTTGATATGAGGACGGCACAGACTTGATGACGTTACGATGACGTCATCGGGTGTCGAATTACAAGGTTTTTAAAGTAAAAAACTGACCTTTTTCTATTTGCTGTATCTTCGTAAATTTCAAAGGTATGATGTTCATAATTGGGCATATGATAGACCAAGACTGGGGCATCATTTGAAAAGTTAACGTCAAAATCGTATGACCTTAACTTCCGGGTCGTTACCCTGGGTCGAAATTTGCCTTCGTTGATTTTCCTTAAAAAAATCATGTTTTGGGCTTTTTTACGGCATAACTCAAGATTAAAAGTTACCTGAACATTGAAACTCATTGGACACTTAAATCTTAGTATCAAGACGACACAAACTTGATTATGTCATGATGACGTCACCGGGTATTGAATTACATTAAATCAAAGCTTAATATTTGTAAAAAATCATAACTCATGAACCACATGTCGGATTTTTACAATCTACACATCATCGGATTGGTCGTTAAAAGGTCAACAAACGCTACACACAACATGACCCCATTTTACCTTGACTTCCGGTTCAAACCGGAAGTTGAACATTTCAAAATTCAAATCTCAAAAACTACGGCATATTTTAACATGAATTTAGCATCAGGTTATAAATGAGTTATTCTGCCGAAACTTTTGCACAGAGATTATAGCATTTTAATCTTTGCATCTGGTCAAAACTGGGCGTCAAAGCGCATGTGTCTGTTGACTTTCATCGTGTGACAACGCATGATAGTGTAGGCCAACACAAACATTCGCCGACACTGTACACAGTAGCTGGCCGTTCCGCTCCCTTGTTTATAAGGTTCAAAGTCCACGCAGCCTTGCCAGTACATGTACATGTCACATGAGGGCGCTATATCACATGAATGGTCATTATTTACAGAGCTCAACTAATGATAGTCCGTGTAATAATTGAAAAATTCATAACTCCTTAACCACACGTTGGATTTTCACAATCCAAACGTCGTCTGAACGGTCTTGATAAATCAAACACGCGCTACACAAAATATGACCCATTTGACCTTAACTTCCGGTTCAAGCCGGAAGTTGGAATTTCATGTTTCAAAAAATCATAACTTCTGAACCACACATTGGATTTGTAAAATCTATGCATCATTTGGAAGGTATGAAACGATACACAAAATGTTATGCCATTTGACCTTGACTTCCGGTTCATACCGGAAGATGAATTTAATAATTAAAAAAAGTATAACTCCTCAACCACTCATTGTATTTATATCAAGTAAACGTCATCAGAAAGAGCTCTTTAGACTTAACAAACGATACACAGTGTGACCTCAATTAACACTGACTTCCGGTTCAAACCGGAAGTTAAAAAATAATTTTTCAAAAAATCATAACTTCTCAGGCACACTTTGGTTTTTTTGCAATCTTTACATCATTGGCAAAGTATTTAACAACTTAAAAAATGACACACAGAATGGGACCCAATTTGACTTTGACTTCTGGTTCAAACCGGATGATCAAATTCAATATTTGAAATAATCATAACTCCTGAACCACACATTGCATTTTTATTAACTACACGGCATTACAAAGGGCACAAATCAGGTTGATAAAATGAAATATTGTTCAATCATAATTTGACGACATCATCGATCACGAACACCGTGTTTTTGTAGCAAACAAAAATTCAATTTCTAGTTTTTTTTTTTTTTTCTTCTCCATCTTCTTCTTCCCTAGAACTCTTCTCTACAGCATAACTCAACATTGAAACTGAATTGAACCTTGAAACTCATCAGACAGTTGAACCTCAATATGAAGACGGCACAGTTGTCATGACGTCATGATGACGTCATCAGGTGTCGAATTACAAGGTTTTTAAAGTTGAAATATGACTATTTTCTATTTGCTGTATCTTCGTGAATTTGAAAGCTAGGATGCTCATAATTGGGCATCTTATAAATCAAGACTGGGCTAACATTTGAAAAGTTAACGCCAAAATCGTACGACCTTTACTTCCGGTCTTAACGGAAGGTCAAAGTCTGCGTTTTAGGGTCTTTTTTAATTTTGGTCATAACTCAAAATTAAAATTGATTTTAACCTTGAAACTCATCAGACAATTGAACCTTGATATGAGGACGGCACAGACTTGATGACGTTATGATGACGTCATCGGGTGTCGAATTACAAGGTTTTTAAAGTAAAAAATTGACCTTTTTCTATTTGCTGTATCTTCGTAAATTTCAAAGGTATGATGTTCATAATTGGGCATATGATAGACCAAGACTGGGGCATCATTTGAAAAGTTAACGTCAAAATCGTATGACCTTAACTTCCGGGTCGTTACCCTGGGTCGAAATTTGCCTTCGTTGATTTTCCTTTAAAAAATCATGTTTTGGGCTTTTTTACGGCATAACTCAAGATTAAAAGTTACCTGAACATTGAAACTCATTGGACACTTAAATCTTAGTATCAAGATGACACAAACTTGATTATGTCATGATGACGTCACCGGGTATTGAATTACATTAAATCAAAGCTTAATATTTGTAAAAAATCATAACTCATGAACCACATGTCGGATTTTTACAATCTACACATCATCGGATTGGTCGTTAAAAGGTCAACAAACGCTACACACAACATGACCCCATTTTACCTTGACTTCCGGTTCAAACCGGAAGTTGAACATTTCAAAATTCAAATCTCAAAAACTACGGCATATTTTAGCATGAATTTAGCATCAGGTTATAAATGAGTTATTCTGCCGAAACTTTTGCACAGAGATTATAGCATTTTAATCTTTGCATCTCGTCAAAACTGGGCGTCAAAGCGCATGTGTCTGTTGACTTTCATCGTGTGACAACGCATGATAGTGTAGGCCAACACAAACATTCGCCGACACTGTACACAGTAGCTGGCCGTTCCGCTCCCTTGTTTATAAGGTTCAAAGTCCACGCAGCCTTGCCAGTACATGTACATGTCACATGAGGGCGCTATATCACATGAATGGTCATTATTTACAGAGCTCAACTAATGATAGTCCGTGTAATAATTGAAAAATTCATAACTCCTTAACCACACGTTGGATTTTCACAATCCAAACGTCGTCTGAACGGTCTTGATAAATCAAACACGCGCTACACAAAATATGACCCATTTGACCTTAACTTCCGGTTCAAGCCGGAAGTTGGAATTTCATGTTTCAAAAAATCATAACTTCTGAACCACACATTGGATTTGTAAAATCTATGCATCATTTGGAAGGTATGAAACGATACACAAAATGCTATGCCATTTGACCTTGACTTCCGGTTCATACCGGAAGATGAATTTAATAATTAAAAAAAGTATAACTCCTCAACCACTCATTGTATTTATATCAAGTAAACGTCATCAGAAAGAGCTCTTTAGACTTAACAAACGATACACAGTGTGACCTCATTTAACACTGACTTCCGGTTCAAACCGGAAGTTAAAAAATAATTTTTCAAAAAATCATAACTTCTCAGGCACACTTTGGTTTTTTTGCAATCTTTACATCATTGGCAAAGTATTTAACAACTTAAAAAATGACACACAGAATGGGACCCAATTTGACTTTGACTTCTGGTTCAAACCGGATGATCAAATTCAATATTTGAAATAATCATAACTCCTGAACCACACATTGCATTTTTATTAACTACACGGCATTACAAAGGGCACAAATCAGGTTGATAAAATGAAATATTGTTCAATCATAATTTGATGACATCATCGATCACGAACACCGTGTTTTTGTAGCAAACAAAAATTCAATTTCTAGTTTTTTTTTCTTCTCCATCTTCTTCTTCCCTAGAACTCTTCTCTACAGCATAACTCAACATTGAAACTGAATTGAACCTTGAAACTCATCAGACAGTTGAACCTCAATATGAAGACGGCACAGTTGTCATGACGTCATGATGACGTCATCAGGTGTCGAATTACAAGGTTTTTAAAGTTGAAAAATGACTATTTTCTATTTGCTGTATCTTCGTGAATTTGAAAGCTAGGATGCTCATAATTGGGCATCTTATAAATCAAGACTGGGCTAACATTTGAAAAGTTAACGCCAAAATCGTACGACCTTTACTTCCGGTCTTAACGGAAGGTCAAAGTCTGCGTTTTAGGGTCTTTTTTAATTTTGGTCATAACTCAAAATTAAAATTGATTTTAACCTTGAAACTCATCAGACAATTGAACCTTGATATGAGGACGGCACAGACTTGATGACGTTATGATGACGTCATCGGGTGTCGAATTACAAGGTTTTTAAAGTAAAAAACTGACCTTTTTCTATTTGCTGTATCTTCGTAAATTTCAAAGGTATGATGTTCATAATTGGGCATATGATAGACCAAGACTGGGGCATCATTTGAAAAGTTAACGTCAAAATCGTATGACCTTAACTTCCGGGTCGTTACCCTGGGTCGAAATTTGCCTTCGTTGATTTTCCTTAAAAAAATCACGTTTTGGGCTTTTTTACGGCATAACTCAAGATTAAAAGTTACCTGAACATTGAAACTCATTGGACACTTAAATCTTAGTATCAAGACGCCACAAACTTGATGATGTCATGATGACGTCATCGGGTATTGAATTACATTAAATCAAAGTTTAATATTTCAAACCGGAAGTTGAACATTTCAAAATTCAAATCTCAAAAACTACGGCATATTTTAACATGAATTTAGCATCAGGTTAAAAATGAGTTATTCTGCCGAAACTTTTGCACAGAGATTATAGCATTTTAATCTTTGCATCTGGTCAAAACTGGGCGTCAAAGCGCATGTGTCTGTTGACTTTCATCGTGTGACAACGCATGATAGTGTAGGCCAACACAAACATTCGCCGACACTGTACACAGTAGCTGGCCGTTCCGCTCCCTTGTTTATAAGGTTCAAAGTCCACGCAGCCTTGCCAGTACATGTACATGTCACATGAGGGCGCTATATCACATGAATGGTCATTATTTACAGAGCTCAACTAATGATAGTCCGTGTAATAATTGAAAAATTCATAACTCCTTTAAAATTGAAAATGACCATTTTCAAGTTGCTGTATCTTCGTGAATTTGAAAGCTATGAAACTCATAATTGGGCATCTGGTACATCAAGATTGGGGCAACATTTGAAAAGTTAACGCAAAAATCGTATGACCTTCACTTCCGGTCTTAACGGAAGGTCAAAGTCTGCCTTTGTGTTTTTTCGTTAAAAAATTCAAATTTTTGTCATAACTAAAAATTGAAATTGATTTGAACATTGAAACTCATAAGAGGATTGAACAATATTATCAAGACGCCACAAACTTGATGATGTCATGATGACGTCATCGGGTATTGAATTACATTAAATCAAAGTTTAATATTTGTAAAAATCATAACTCATGAACCACATGTTGGATTTTTACAATCTATACATCATCGGATTGGTCGTTAAAAGGTCAACAAATGCTACACACAACATGACCCCATTTGACCTTAACTTCCGGTACAAACCGGAAGTTGAAAATAAACGACGTAATATTTTAACATAAATTTTGCAGCAGGTTATAGATGAGTTATTCTGCCGAAACTTTTGCACAGAGATTATAGCATTTTAATCTTTGCATCTGGTCAAAACTTGGCGTCAAAGCGCATGTGTCTGTTGACTTTCATCATGTGACAATGCACGATAGTGTAGGCCAACACAATTATACGCCGACACTGTACCCACCGCATTTAAACTGCGTATTTTGCCGATTCACTGTAGCTGGCCGTTCCGCTCCATTGTTTATAAGGTTCAAAGTCCACGCAGCCTTGCCAGTACATGTACATGTCACATGAGGGCGCTATATCACATGAATGGTCATTATTTACAGAGCTCAATTAATGATAGTCCGTGTAATAATTGAAAAATTCATAACTCCTTAACCACACGTTGGATTTTCACAATCCAAACGTCGTCTGAACGGTCTTGATAAATTAAACACGCGCTACACAAAATATGACCCGTTTGAACTTAACTTCCGGTTCAAACCGGAAGTTGATGTTTCATGTTTCAAAAAATCATAACTTCTGAACCACACATTGGATTTTTACAATCTATGCATCATTTGGAAGGTATGAAACGATACACAAAATGTTATGCCATTTGACCTTGACTTCCGGTTCATACCGGAAGATGAATTTAATAATTAAGAAAATTATAACTCCTCAACCACTCATTGTATTTTTATCAAGTAAACGTCATCAGAAAGAGCTCTTTAGACTTAACAAACGATACACAGTGTGACCTCATTTAACACTGACTTCCGGTTCAAACCGGAAGTTAAAAAATAATTTTTCAAAAAATCATAACTTCTAAGGCACACTTTGGTTTTTTGCAATCTTTACATCATTGGCAAAGTATTTATCAACTTAAGAAATGACACACAGAATGCGACCCAATTTGACTTTGACTTCTGGTTCAAACCGGATGATCAAATTCAATATTTGAAATAATCATAACTCCTGAACCACACAGTGGTATTTATCAACTACACGGCATTACAGAGGGCACAAATCAGATTGATAAAATGAAATATTGTTCAATCATAATTTGATGACATCACCGATCACGAACACCGTGTTTTTGTAGGAAACAAAAATTCAATTTCTAGTTTTTTTCTTCTCCATCTTCTTCTTCCAGCGAACTCTTCTCTACAGCATAACTCAAGATTGAAACTGAATTGAACCTTGAAACTCATCAGACAATTGAACCTTAATATGAGGACGGCACAGTTGTCATGACAACTCTTACACAGAATGTGACCCCATGTGACCTTTACTTCCGGTCGAAACCGGACGTTTAAGTTTTTTGGGGGGGAAACGTTATATCTTATAAACAAAAGATGCCACACCTTTAATCATTATATCATCTGAAGTCCCTTGAACAGTTCTACAAATCTTTCATTAAGTACGACCACATGTGACCTTTACTTCCGGTCAAAACCGGAAGTTAAATTTTCTTACAAAAAGAAAACTCGTCATATCTCATGAACTATAGATGTTTGAGACCTAAAACTTACTAAGTATTTAGATCTTTGTGTTTAAATATAAATATGTGAATTTTGGTTTGATGATGTCATCGATGACGTCATAACAATAAATCAACGTTTAATATTTAAAAAGATCCTAATATGAGAATCACAAATGCTACATGTAAGATACTTGCACAATAAAGAAGCTCAAAAACCAAGAAGGGTTTTGTCTTGAAACTTACTATGTATATAGATCGTAGTATTATATGACACCCAAATTGTTTCGGTTCGATGACGTCATCGATGACGTCATAACAATAAAAAAGCGTTTAATATTTTAAAAAAATCATAATCGGAGAACCATAAATGCTACATGTAGGTACTTGCACCATGAAAAGCTCCGGCCGAGTTATACAAATCACATTCAAAGGATGACCCCATAAGACCTTCACTTCCGGTTGAAACCAGAAGTTCAAAATTCAGCTTTTAAATGTTCATTTCTCATAAACCAAATAGAATTTTGTCTTGAAACTTACTATGTATATAGATCGTAGTATGTATATGATACCCAGATTGTTTCGGTTCGATGACGTCATCGATGACGTCATAACAATAAATAACCGTTTGATGTTTTAAAAAATCATAATCGAAGAACCATAAATGCTATATGTAAGGTACTTTGTACCATAAAAAAGCTCAGGCCGATCACATTCAGAGGGTGACCCCATAAGACCTTTTCTTCCGGTCGAAACCGGAAGTTCAAATTTTGTAAATAACAATTCATATCTCATTTACTAAAATTTGTTTATTATTAATACAATTACGTGATTTAAAAACCCTTACACGATTCTACAAATGTTTACATTGTGTAACCCCATTTGACCTTCATTTCCGGTCCAAACAGGAAGTTCAAGTTTGCACATACAAAAAATGTGTATTTTATTAATGAAACGTGGTACATGAATAATCATTACACCAGTTTTAAGCTTTTGGGCAATCCTAGACATCTTGTAGGAAGTGTGACCCCAGTTGACCTTTAGTTCCTGTCAAAACTGGAAGTTGAAGTTTTATATGTCTAAGCTTCAATTACGCAGTCACTTGATTCCGAACACCGTGAGTTTGTACACAAACTCTCAATCTCTAGTTAGGTGTTAGGGCATTCCGCCCGAAAACCTAATGTTATTGTTCTGTTATTAGGTATTCGGCTAACAGCCGAAAACCTACATGCACCATAAAAAAGCTCCGGCCGAGTAATACAAATCACATTCAAAGGGTGACCCATAACACCTTTACTTCAAGTTCAAAGGAAAATAAATATTCCTGGGCCTCGTTTTAAGGTCTGCAAACAGTTTGATCTGGGATTTTGACATGCTCTCTCTGTATAAAATAAAGATTGACGCTTGGCCTTCCAATTAATAGAGTATTGAAGTAATTATCTTCAACAACACCCTCTCGTGACAAAGTATTAAAAAATAGTCCGTTTTGCTAAAAACCTGTTGCAAGTGCAAAAGTTAAACACTTACCACAAACTTATAAATCTCAATGTATGGATACGAAATACGCAACAACGTCATCTTGACGTCATCAGTTTTCAATTTAGGCTTAATCAAGGTTTCTGTTTCAAAAATGCAAATATTTAAAATCACAAATAACTCTTATAACTATGTTTCATACAAAGACATGTTTACCAAATTTTCTTTTTACTTTTCACCAGCTATGCTAATTTCGACATGTCTACCGAACACCCTGTTTTTGTGATGTCACAAAAACTGAATTTCTAGTTTTTTCCTCGTCTTCTTCTCTCCCACTGAACCTTTTCTCGTATTTTTCGCAAAAAGTAAGGGTCGTAAAGACTTGAAACTTGGCATGCACTTAGACTTTGGTGTCTAGACGGAACAGAATCTTTTTTGGGTTGAGACGTAATCGATTGCGTCATTACGTTAAAAAAAAGTCTAATAAATTTAAAAATTCATATCTTGAGAACTAAAGATGCTACATACAAGATCTTTGTTGCATATAAAAAGGTCTTGAATTGTTGTACATTTTGAATGCACATTGTGACCTCATTTGACCTCTACTTCCGGTCGAAACCGGAAGTTAAAGTAAAAATTTTGTTATTTTAGGCTCTGGAGCCTAGGTAAAATAAAATATGAACAAACTTTCAATGCATAATATTTTGTTTAGCATTCTAAACGAACAGACACTCGTCATTTACGCATTGGTTTGTAAACGACGCGCTGCAAACAGACCTCGTTCGCGCATTTTTCACGAAGAGAAACTCGTGTTAAACAGTTAAATTACTCATTAATTAAACTCACTGTAATGAACATAACAACATATTTGCACGGTTTAGGATATCTGTTTTTATGCTTGGGAAAAATGTCAACGTTTAGATGGCAAACAGTATCCGAAACAATGATTTCAAAAATAGTTTAACTTCAAACGCGATTTTTCTCCAAACATGAAAGTTTGGCTGCTGGGGCAAAATTGCCTCTTCGTGAAAACGTTGACGACATGTTGGATTTGGACAATCTACATATCAAACTAAACGTGACCCCATTTTGACCCTGATTTCCGGTTCAAACCAGAAGTTGAAAAATTGCAAAAATTCTGATCTCAAAAATTTTGTAACATTTCAGCATAAATTTTTGCATCACGTTATTGATGAATAATTCTGCTCAAACTTTATCACTTATGCAATCGGGTCGAAACTGGACGTCAAACCGCATGTGTCTTTTGACCCACAATGTATGACAACGCACGATAGTAAAAGGCCTACACGATTGGGGCAGCATTTGGAAAGTTAACGCAAAAATCGTATGACCTTTACTTGAATTTAAGTAATAAACGTGACACAAAATTGGTGATGTCGGGTGTATAGACTTACATGAAATAAAAGTTTAATATTTGTAAAAAAATCAAAACCACACGTTAGACTTTTACAATCTACATATCATCAGATAGGTCGGTAAAAATTCAACAAACACTGCACACAACATGACCCTATTTGACTCTGGTTCAAATCTGAAACTGATAGTTTCGAAAAAATAACGTAATATTTAAACGTAAGTTTTTGCATCAGATTATAGGTGATTCATCCTGCCGAAACTTTTGCACAGAGATAATAACATTTAACCTTTGCATTTGTGGTTAAAACTTGACGTCAAAGTGCACGGTGTTTGTTGAAACCACATCGTATGACAACACACGGTAGTGTAGGCCTACACGTAAATACAATGTATGTCAAACCTGTACCAGCCACGCATGTGTATGATGCACCTGTAGTTAAAGTTTCGCTACACGTCCATACAACCACATGTACATTGCGCGTGTAGTTTAAAATTACATGTCTGTTTTGAAAATGTAAAGCTACATGTAGGAATACATTTGGTGTCGTTCGCTATTTCACATTGTACCCAAATAATGATTCTCCTTTACCACACATTTGATTGTTACAATCCATACGTTGTCTGAAACAGTATGTTAAACTTAACAAGCGCTACTCAAATAATGACCCGTTTGACCTCCGGTTTGAACACCAGCAGCCGGTTTCACGAAACGCTAGGATTAATCCTATCTCGAGTTAGGACGAGTAACTAGTCCTAACTTAGGATTAATCTTAAGGTTTGCATGTAACAGTGCAAGGCTGGGACTCGTCCTAAGTCCTAAGATTAATCCTAAGTTTAGGAAGAGTTTGGTGAAATCGACGGCCGGTTCAAAGCGGAAGTTGAAATTTAACGTTTCAAAAAATCATAACTTCTGAACCACACATTGTATTTTTACAATCTATGCATCATTGAGGTGGTATTGTTACAATTAAAGGTGCAATGTTAAGGATTGGTTTTTGCTAACAAAACAGTTGCTGGCAGTGTAAGCACTTCATGTAATCCACCATATACATACACTGACAAACCTGTAGAAGTTTGAGATCGATCGGCCATCTGGGTTACGAGAAAATAGTGAAAACCGATTACACTTTTGCATGAAATCATTTGAATATCCAGGCTCGGTCCGGGCTTGCAAAATTACCCTGGATAGATTTTCGAATATCGCCCTCATGCGTTTCAGCACAGACAGCCGTTGATATACTCGGAGGTGGCTGCTTGCAGTTGTTATTGAAAGGCCACCGAAGGATCATCCGCATAAATTATGAGGCTCTCTTTCATAGGCGTACGGCACGTGTGTGGGCATGTGTCTTGCAATATTTTCTTCCTACGAGCTCTGTGCAACCAGAATGGTCATATGAATTTTTGTCATTGTAAACTTGTTAAATACATTCGCTGGTTCGAGCACGCCTTCGTTACGTGTACAAATTACCTGGAAAACACAAGTTTGGTGTCTAAATGCAATCATTTCTCTAAAACCCTTTATCGTACAAACTAGTCCAAAACGGTAAAATAATCCTGAAGATCTACTCCTTCATCATGTTATATTTATTTTACTTTCAGAAAACATTTTGCCACGTCTTTTTGAGGGTTTTACGTCAGGCCTTGGTCAATTTTGTATGGAGAAATTCCTAAAGTCTACCTGATTTCTGCAACCCGACGGCCGATTGCTTAGTCCAAAACGAATTTGGAAAGTGTACATCCTGACCAACACACTGCTCTAACAAATTTTGTGATTGGACATCTTTTTCCAACGACATTCTTTATTTGAAACTCAGACCAATGAAAAATTATTTCAGAGCCGTTTGCTAAAGCGTCCGTGTCAAAACTTCCACGGTTTCAACTCTACAACGCATTTTTTCAAAAAAATAATGGTAAATTCATGCACTAATCGGAAGGTTTAACTGGAAAAACTTATTTGAACAGAATCAATGAAGATACTCTTTCTTCTTGTAAACATTTTGTTCTAAGATAGTGTCACATATTTAAAAAATAGCAAGCTACGCTTTGCTTCTCTTGAAAATTTGTCACTTGATGCGTGTACGTTTTTTTTGTTGCGATGACAGGGACGGTGCCACCCATTGGTGGAAAATTGTCTGAGTACCATTATTACCTGTGGCTAAGCGTTGCTCTTTTGTTGTGTTTGAATTTGGAAAGTTAATTTCATGAGTGATTTATCTTTAATGCACAAAACAGTAACACGTCGCATTTTCCTTTCTACATCGAATTGTTTGTTATTAATAACGTGAGCGTTTTAAGTTACACGGAATTAAAACACCACTGTCCGCAAAATGGTTTATAAAAAAAAAAACGTTCAGGCAGGCGCGCGCAACCACACTCGATGTGTGTGTGTACTCTGTAGTGTATGTGTTATTTACGTTTTTTTTTTTTTACCCTCTCCATAAAGGGATTCTGACTCCATGACCTCTCCCTTATGAGCTCCACAATTTATACAAATGAAATGAAAATTAGCGAGTGTCCGTGAAACTATATAGCTCATACATATTTTGCTCTGTGAAAAGTACATGGATTATAAGCTGCTTCTTGTTGTTGTGCTCGACGTACACATGTATGTGCATGTAGGCCTACGTGTGCGTCTCGCCGAAACGTGGCCAACTCTGCGACTTCTCAATTCAGTTGAAGTACGGCGCCATCTCTGCATAATGGATACTGGTATTTTCATCGACATGGATTACCCAGAGATAACGTCTTTCTGTGTTCTCTGTTGTTCTTTGCTCTTGATTTGTTGGTGGCTTAAGCGAGTTCAACCATACCCGATTGGCGCGGCGAGATCGATCATATTTCAGAACGACGTTTGCTGCGAACCTAGAAACCGACCGTTCGCGAATTATTTGCGTGTGCCGAATTGAGAGAAAATTTTACTATTATTGGTCGTGTTATTTGACTCTACAAAATGGCGGACCGTTCTTTGTCACAAACGTTAACAAAAACCACACATTTCTAGGACTTATTCATGTGGATCATTGTATTCTACTTTTTAAAACATCTTTCCAACCATTTTCATATCATAGCAAACACTTTTTATAGCCCAAACCGCCCAACACGAAGGCAACGTGTTCCTTTAATATTTGTAAAATCAAATGGATTTTAACAATCTACACATCATCAGAATTTGTCGTAAAAAATTCAACAAACGAAACAAAAAGCATGACCCCAAGTTGATCTTGACTTCCGGTTAAAACTGGAAGTTGGAAATTTCAAAAATGCTTTTAAAAAAAATTTAATAAAGATGAGTTATCTATCATGCCCAAACTTTTGCATAAAATGATAACACTTTATCTTTTGTGTTTGGTTCAAACTGGTCGTCAAACTGGTCGTCTGTTGAACTTGGTACGATAGTTTTAGGCTTTCACGTCATTACAATGAACCCCGAATCTGAACAGCCACGTGTACAATGCACGAGTAGTTTAAAGATAACGTGTGCTGTATTGAGCACTATTACAGTTACATATGTTGGAAAACTGGCGTCGCTAAGCTACACGTCCATAATTGTTTGACGTGAAGCTATGCGACCCCGGAATTCCTATGTATGTAACTGTATAGTACTCAATTGGTACGCCATACCTGTACAGCCACATGCTCGTGTTGTTAAAGTTAACTTTTGCTGTATTGAGAACTGTTCAGCTATATATGGGACTACATCTGCTCGCACGCTACTTCATTGTTATATTGCACGACTATATAATTATAGATTGGTTGCAATATGACGTTAATCTTCCATCTTTACGGGCAAATTTGAAAACACAGTCATACGTTTCGTGTGAGAATGGCGTGCATAACGCACAAATGTCACAAAACTCGTAATTTGTAACTAGTAAATAAGTTAATAGTAATTTGTGCCCTTAACGCGCTTGTAAGCCAAAAGGCAATTTGCCCGTAAAGATGGCGTATAATTGGGACTATCTTATAGTCTGTGTAGTATTGGAAACATTCATAACTCCTGAACCAAATATTGGATTTTAAAAATAAATACGTGATCTGAAAGGTCTTGATAATTTGAACACGCGCTGCACAAAACGTGACACGTTGACCTTAACTTCCGGTTCAAACAGAAAGATGAAATTAATATTTAAAAACGATATAACGTTATGGTTTTTAAACAATTTGTTGTTCCAATCTTGGGCATGATCAAAGTCAAACTTCTCGGAATGCACTGAGATGAACTATGTACGAGGACACGAGTGTTCTCGAGCGACTTGTTCAATTTGAGTCTGATCGAAGACCCAAAATTTTAAAACACACCGATAAATAATTCTGTACTAAGAAATGTGGTGTTCTTATTCGACATGTTCAATCTATGTCCTGTTCGGAAAAGATCTGCATTCAAAATCTTTAAAATGCATCCAAAGATTGATTTTGTACAGTATGTTTGAAATTTATCAAATTACACATATTGAAACTAAGATGAATTGTGTACGATGAGACAGAAGCGTTCAAAAGCGACTGGTTTAATTTCACTCAGCCTAATCGGAAAGGAACATTTTGCAAAGTCTTTTCAAAATCTTTTCTAAGAAACCCAGATTTTCTTGAAAAAGTGGAATCAGCTTGATCGGAGAAATTTTTTTAACACTATCAGAATGCACCGACATGAATTCTGTACTAGGAAAAACGGGTGTTGTGAAGGGGATGGTTCAATTTTATCCTGATCGGACACAAAAAAATCAAACTTCTCAGATTGCACTGAGATGAAATTTCTCATAGTCTTAAAAATGCACCAAATCTGGCTTGATCGGAGAGCAAATTTTGACAGATATTTCAATTCTATACTTAAAAATTTTGGGTGTTCCTTAGCGATTGGTTCATCTCAGCCTGGTCGGAGACAAATTTTAATGGAATCTTTAGAATGCATCGAGAATGATTCTGTATTAAGAAATATGGTGTTCTGAAGCAACTTGCTCAATCTCAGTCGTAATTGGAAAAGAGATGTTTCAAAAATCTTTAACATATATAAAGATTTATTTTGTAAAAAATGTTTCAAGGTCAGCCTGATCGGAGAAGTTTTATTCAAATTTCACAGATTGCACCGAGATGAAGTTGTGTACGATGACAGGGGTGTTCTTAAGCAACTGGTCCAATCTCACTCAGCCTGATCGGAAAGGAGCATTTTGCAAAATATTTAAATTCTGTACTAAGAAACCAAGGTTTTTCTAGAAACAGTTTTTCAATCTTAGCCTGATCGGAGAAAATTTTTCTCAGTATGCACTGAGGGTGAATTCTTTTCGAAGAAACTCGTGTGTTTTCTAGCGACTGATTCAGTCTCAGCCTAATTAGAAGCGAGAAGATTTGTGAAATTGCTCACACTGCATTGAGAAGAATTTCTGTGCAAACAAATTTGGGTGTTCTTAAGCGACTGTTTAATCCTAACCTAATCGCATAAAATATTTTCTCAAAATCTTGAAAATGCACCAAGATTAATATTGATTCAATCTCAGTCTGATCTTTAACTAAGAAACCATGATTAATAATAGTCTCAGGTTGTTCTGATCAACAATACGAAAATGGCAAAACAACAATAAATTGTTTAAACAATTTGATAATCAATTCAACGGGAATTTGCATAAAAAACAAACTGCTCGTTTCAAGTTGACATTTCAATTTAATAGAACACTGTTACTCGAAAAAAACTGCAATTCTCAAACTGAGAAGAGAAATGGTTTGAATATCAGCCTGATCGGGGAAGAAATTTTAAATCTTTTGAATGCACAGAGAAATAATTCTGTACTAAGAAACAAGGAGATGGTTCCATCTCAGCCTGATCGCAGACGAAAAATTTGAAAATTCTCAGATTGTACTGAGATGATTATGTTATCAAGAAACAAAAGTGTTCAAAAGTGATTGATTTAACACGGCCTGATCATCAAATGATTTTATTAAAATCTTTAGAATGCACCAAGAATGATTATATACTAAAAACATTGTTGTTTGCTTTGAAGAGAATGGTTCAATCCTCGGTCTGATATGAGAAGAAATTATTTAAAGACAAAATTAAATCAGAAGAATGATGTGGTGAAAAAAAATAAATTCTCATCGAAAATAAATTAGGCATAATGAAAAAACGGAGAGCAGAGAGAAACAATAGTTATACTTCCATGTATAATAGAAAGGTTCCAGAACAGAGAGCAAAAGAATTGTACCCATTGCCAACCAAATATTGAGCCCGAGTGAGTTGTAAAGTTGTAAATAATTTAAGTAAATTAAGTAAAGTAAATGTTATAAACTCTGCCATCGAACCACACACATTTACTTGTTCTTCTCGCTTGAAAGAGTTCAAACATTACTGTGACCTGCAAGCGACCTACTTGCACAATGCATTATTAACTGTCCAAGTCAAAACGCTTTACTGTGATGTGAAACACATAATTTAACCGTGCTCCCCCCCCAGCACAAAATTGTCTGTACCCCAAACCCCCCCGTGCCCCCAAAAATCGCAATAGTGATCACACACAACAAAAATAAGGGGAAAAAGAAATATTCATTTTGTATTTTCTATTTATTATCTAATGAACGATCGCAGTCTCGATCGCTACTGCAGCCACAAAATGCTAAGAACTGAGAATATAAGAAGATGGTGCCCCATGCAGCGTACCCCTCCACCATCCCCCAAAAAGAACACCCCCCCACCCCGTTTCCCAACCGAAAAATCCTGGCTAGCCGCTGCTTGTCCTCAATAGAGGTTTGTAGTAAATGTCGGACTTAACATCTAACATGAATCAAGAGACTTACTGCGACGAATATCTCAGTAATTGTTCCGTGTTTGTGGCTTAGAACAATGTAAAAATGCAAGCTTTTGCAAGCCCTTTTTCAAAGAAAAATTGTAAACACTCTACTTCAAATGAATTTAAAAGGAAACCAAGGTTTGCATAACAATCGTTTACCTTAAAAGCCGAGGTGACATAGGTTCGGGCGACACTTAAGGGTTCGGGCCGCACACACGAGTGTTCTAAATAGATTGATTCAATCTCAGCCTGATCAGCAAATAATTATTTTTAATTTCTAAGATTGCACTGAGATGAACTCTGAACGATGAAATATGGGTGTCCTAAACTTTCAAACTTCTCATTCGCTTTGTAATTTAACTACAGAAAATTAGATTTGTGTTCGTCAGAGCAGAGCATAGCAAAACTAATTTGAGTTAATTCTGAGCACATACGAATGTGTTTTCGAACGAACGTCTTAAAAAACGAGTACATGTACATTCAGAAAACTCCCTAATTTAAGGACTATTGGATATAAAAAAGTTTATAAAAAACCATTCCTTACCCAATTAATTTTAGAAATTCCCTCCACATGAAATCGTTCACAATTCATGTTTTACTAAAATAAATTAATGGCCAGGAGCACCCGAAAGAAATTCTGTAATCTCTGTAAATTACAGCATTTCTTTCGGGGTGCTCCTGCAATTAATTATTAAAGTAAAACATGAATTTAATATCGAAAGTAATATCACCTCGCTGAACGTGGATTTGAATTGACGTTTGTGCGGCACCTTAATGTAGCCCGAGCCCTTAATTTCGCCCCGACCTAAATGTAGCCCCAAAAATGTACCTAGATGTTGCCCTGACCTAGATGTAGCCCCAAAAGTGTACCTAGATGTCGCCCCGACATTAATGTAGCCCCAAAGTTGTACCTAGACGTCGCACCTAAATGTAGCCCGAGCCCTTAATGTCGCCCGACCTAAATGTAGCCCCAAAAGTGTACCTTGATGTCGCCCTGACCTAAATGTAGCCCCAGAAGTTGTACCTAGATGTCGCCCCGACATAAAGGGCTCCGGCTAAATTTAGGTGCCGCACACACGTTCATTTATGAATTTTGCATCTTTCTTGATATTGTTCCTAAAAATCAGCAAAACGATTTATTTCCTTGAAATTTATGGATTGACCAAATAACATGACATTACAAATGTTTTTTAAGAATGATTTTAAAATTAACCCAGTGACCTTCTCTCGAGATTTAGTGCGTTTTCTTAGTTTATAACAAATGATGTTAAATACATGTTTTTCCATTTTAAGATACAAATTGTGTAGCAGCACCCAAAATTTTCAATGTTCACTGTACAGCAAAGATGCTCTACTGTCGAATTTCTGCACTGACAAAATGTTTGATGAGCACAAGAAGTCCATAGTTCAGGAACAATTATAAGCAAAGTGCTCGAAGCAATATCAACTCCAAAATGCCACGTGTGGAACCAAAGCAGCTGTAAAACCAGTAAGCTTTGTAATTTGTTTCTCGATATGAAGTTTGATTATTACGAGCAAAGTAATTTAACAAAAACAAATTAGAGGAGTAAATAACTCGGGGTCTATAATTACTCATAAACTAATAACTTTTATAATTACTCATTAAATGAATAGCTTTAAAAAAATTGGGTCAAGTATATGGAGTTTTAACAACATGCCAAATGTGAAAGCTGATGATACAACAAAAAACAATGTTCAAGCACAGAAGACATAGATTTTATCTTAGAATTTCTGAACGAGATTGAAATTAAGGCAAAAAAATATTTGCAATATTTGTGGTTCATCCAAGATAAACTTACGCGTTTGTTTTAATAACAAGCTGCGTCCTAAACTCCCTAAGAGGTACGCCTCTAGTTAGCCTGAAGTAATTTGAAACAGCTTTACTATGTTCTCCAAAAGTCTGGTTGTAGTTTGCCTTTCGGTGGTGATATTCTTTGTGTTTGAATAAAAACCTGTTAAAAGACAAAAAAACAAAACGATTGGCTTAGGCAATTGACAATTTTATTGCAGTCTATAACAAAAACTACAACAAACTTCTTTCGAAGCGAAAACAATTTGTTGCTAGCTTAATTTAATGCTTTTTCGTTTATGGGCAACAAATTTCATTTTCTGCGCATTCATATCAAACATTAAACATTGGGCGTATGACTTTACGAGTAAACTGGAAATTATAGCCCTTTACTGGTACATAAGTTGTCCTTTGTAAAAGGTGTTTCCATGTAGTTTACATTTTATTTACTTCATGTGTTTTTTTTTCTTAATTGAAATAGCTGTTCCTTTTTGCTTTGTTACCAGTAAAATTAAGTCCTGTATCCTACAACATGAAAAACTTTTGCAAGTAGCCTTGAGATTTTGTTGCCCTGTTGTGTTGTCTTTGTGTTTTGCTAATTATTTGGAACGCGGTCAAGTTTGAAGGTGACAAATGTAGAGGAAAAAAATTGAGGCCCTTTTTGCTTATTAACCAATTTTTAAAGGCAGGAACTTAATACATCTAGTAAAGTACAAACATGTGTGAGAACCAAACTTACTGTTAACAAGAGTTAAGAGCCAGTTCTTTTAACAGCAGGTTTTTAATGTCAAGCCGCCATATTGGGGGTCTTGCTTATTTTGTGAATATCTTTGCTCAGGTACCAGTAAAGAAGCCAATACAACCATCATTAATTAGTAAGTAATATCTGAAATAAAAAATCGAGTTTGTAAGCTTCGAGTATGTAGATAGTTCATTTTTGATCTTTCATACATGTCACAAGCACTCGGAATGCTTTGGGAAATGTGCTACATAAATAACTGTAATTATTAATAAATTTTATTATAGTAAGAAAAAAAACCCATTTACATTACTTTTTTTCTAAGATTATTGCAAAAGTTAGTAGGCACACACTCACCTCAAGAAACGTCTTAAGTCTTGCCACTGGGCCTCCAGAACCATTAGGAGTCACAGCTTCAATCCTAAAAACAAAACACAAAATTAAGATGTCATATTTTAACAGTCATCTTTACCGATTGATCCTGGAAGTATGTAGGTAGCTCGGATTGGAATTGGTAAAACCGTTAAACAGAAGTCACACATTCCGTGTAACAGTTTAAGAAAAAACTGCCTCTTCTTGATTACTTACTACGTCAATTAGTGGTCTGTTTATGGCCTGTGCCCCTAGCCTTGCAGGCAACTACAAGGCACTTGTCGTTTGTTTAGAGCCATGTCCAAGTATTCTGTCAGCTAAGTATGCGGTTAGTGCATGGTTTGTCGACACATCACTCATACTTAATTTTCATATTGAAGTAGAATCAGTAATGTGATATGCTACAGCCTGCCCTGTTACCCAGAAGTCTCTCACGGGTTGAATCTTTCAGTGATTCCCAAATGTCATAACGGTCAAACACCCAAATGCACCTCATCATAGGTCACCATACTTCATCCAGTGCCGATCTATGAAACAGTGAGCAAGGTCCAAACAGATGCTGATGCTTTCTGGTTTGTCAAATGTTTGAAGAACTGCTATAGCATCGACAATGGAAACACGTTTGCTGTTAGTACTGGCTTGATCGTCTGACTGGTTGTTGTTTTCCCTGGGGAGGTGCTTAACTATTTTTAAGAAGCGACATCAGGTCACTCTTTGATGTTTAATGCAATTTGCAAACAATGACCTTGGCACAACTAAAAATGTATATCTTCCTTCAGGTTTATATCTCTTCATTTGGTTACCAACAGCAATGCGGGCAAAGATGGCCCTATCCTCTTGGAGTTCCACAATTTTGCCTTCGCTTTTCATTTTAGATTTCAACCCACCTGACGACCACATCTGCAGTTTGAGTTTCTTCATTGTGAGCCCAAAGGTTTACATTATTTGTTGTGATTCTCTCTGCAACAAAGTCAGCAAAACGCTTCTCCCCAATCAGCATTCTGTTGGAGATATCATATTGGATTCTCTTCAACCATGACTGCTTTGGTGACCAAATTAAGAGGTTTGTCAACTCAATGGGAGAATTCGTCAGATCAGCTAAGTTCTTCTGTCAACGCTTTTTCTTGGCGTCTGAATCCTTAATGATGATGCTGTGTCCTTTTTCTTCTTACACACTTGTCTCAGCCTCTTGTGCTAGAAGAGCAAGATCAGTTGCAACCAGGAAGAACTTTGTGCGAGCAATGGGGTTGAGAGTGATACCACCGAGTCCTACAAGAACTTTCATCATCCGATTCACTTGTTCAAAAGCATGATCAGGACCAATGGCACAAAATGTTGACAACCCAATTTCCTTCCTTAAGCTCGTCCCATATTGCCCAGTTTGTCATGGGCAAAGAAGTACTTCACGAACGTTTCAGTGGCCTCAAGATGTAGAATCCAATCACCCGTCCGTACAGATCTGATAAAGGTCATCATTACCAAAACCATTTGCATTATACTGACGGATGGCTTTAGCCAGTGGTCTGTTAGCCAGAGTGTCATCTTGGTTCAAGAATCCATTTGATTTCACTTTATATTTCATATAATTTATTCGTGAACTTTGTTGTATCACTTCATCGTTGTCATCTCTGCATGCTTTGTTGAGCTTATCGGCCATTTCCATAAGATTGTGGAATGATTTTGCTTTGGTTTTGCAGAAAGCTTCAGTGTATAGGTGTGAACAAAGCTTGCAAGGTAGTCCAAATGAGCCGTAATTCCTCGTAAGACTTTATTTACATGGTGTCCTCAAATAATCTGCTTTACAGTACTTGTGCCCTATGAATCTGCTTCGATCCAGCATAAATCTAAGCCACTAGAATCAATGTTCGAAGCTGAGCGATGACAATTTGAAGCTCTCCAGGGCTCAGTATCAAACTGATTGCAATCATCTTGTGCCATTTGAAGTTGCTTTGGCAGGTTTGTATAAGCCCAAGTCTAAAAGGATCACCGTTTTTCGACACTCCAACAACCTTTGCTGAGATACCTTGTGCTTGTTTCAATATAAGTCAGCTGTCTTGACCATTTATGAGCTGGTGCGGCTAACAAGGGTGGTGTACTGATGCGTGTAGTTGGCATGTTACTGCCACTGGCAATTGAGTTTGTAATGCTAACCAACTTGGAATGTGATTCACAGCTTCTGAATATTTTGATTCAACTTCATGTATGTCTGGCTGTACTTCCCGATGCTCTGTAATGGTTGCATGATTTGACAGGGCCTGTCCTAACAACCAAACCATGTCATTGTTTGTAGCAACTAACTAGCTGGTTAGGTAATGTTGAGGGTAAATGTTGGGTAAGATGGATCTTTAATTTAGGGCCACTCGGCATTCTACAGAGAAGAAGATCAGTGATTATTGAGGGTAGCTCTTTTAGGGTCTTCGCCTTGGCGTTTCCCCGTAAGAAGTATCTTGCAGGTTATTTCCTCAAGTCAACGCCTTTGGTATAGATAGCCATGGCTGCCCCGTGAAGGTGGCGCTTTCCGTCGGGAGTGTCTTCTGCAAAGTCTACATTATCCACCGAAAAAAAAAATGTGCCTGGCGTGTACAAATGTCAGCTGGAAGATAAACTCCATTGTTGACTTGCACTCTGTAGATAACTGTATTGGCTATTTGGGTTTCTAGCTTCTGAATTCGATCATAAGCCACTGAAACCCCAAAGCTATGGCAGAAGATTGATTATCTTTTTGCCTCTAGTTAGCTGTCTTATGGCAAAACCAATACCATTTCACGACGGAATCTGACAACACCAGATAAACTACAAAAAATATGGTACAATAGCGGCAAATTTTAAATCAGTATGGCCTTTGAATCAATACATGACACACTTTAATTATATTAATTCTAACTTGTGTTGCTTTATACTCATGGTAAATGTTAGTTTAGTCACCAAAAAATAGGACTTTACAACATTCATGGCCAAAGTTAAATAAAAATTAAATTAAATAAAAAGGCGGCCATTTTGAAATCCAAGATGGCCGACATCTGCAACACTTCAGTTGTACCGTTTATTGCTTTATTTCATGGGTAAATGTAATCTTAGCCACATAAATAAGTTTTCCAGTATTCACAGCCAAAGTTATAGAAAAAATATAGCTACAATGGCCGGCCATTTTGAAATCCAAGATGGCCGCCATGTGACACACTTTAAATTTTGCCAACATGTATTTTCTTGTTCCTTAGGATATAAAGAAGGTATCTAGCTAGGTGGCATCTTCTAATCATTAAAAATCACACGGAACTTAATTTCATACCATAAGCTCCCTGACTATTGGTCCGTTAGTCAAACAAAAAATCATAAGATTTATTTAGAACACATCAGAAATATACTTACTTTGGGAAATAATTTGTTTGCAGTACTTGCAGGAGCTTAAAAAACTGCTTACCATACACTGCTGCAAGAGTATTTCCACAGACCTTTATGTAAGAAGTAAACCAAGTAAGGTATGTTTACAACTGAGCATTTACAAGCCAATAATTATTTTTTTAACAATTACAAATTTTACATATCATCAATTGTATTAAATCTAACTTCCTCCATCTCATTTTTCAGGATGACAGTCATTTGAAAAGAAAGTATCTTAAACTATTTTAATAGTTTTATTCCTTATAATAATTGATACTTATCATGTGAGAGTCCAGACCCCGAGCTGGATGGTACAATAAACACTAGTTAGAATCAAGCTTTAACAATTTTAAACAGCAGCTGCAGTACTTACCTCTAAAAAATCAAAAAGCATGGTAGCAGTGATATCCGGCTGAGGCTGCAAATTTAATATCCTTGCCAACCATTTCCATGCATGGTCTATACCATATGGGTGCTGAAAGAAGGAAATTAAAAAGGAAGGATTTAAAACAATTTCCAGTTTTGTATGGTATATTTATGGTATTTTTGTAATTGAGTAAGGCAAGGACTCAAAAACGGTAAACATTGCACTTCCTTCCTGTGTATGGTTAACAGATTCACCTTTATTTGTACAAACCTTTTTAGAAGACGGTTTGACCTTTCTTTCATGGTTCAACAACAAATGTATATTTCTTGTTATTCAAGTTTGAAAATGTTATATAAGTGCTCTGTTGATTACGAATAACACTTATTTTAAACTTAAACTTTCAAAACATTGTCAATTAAGCATCAAATTTAGGCTGACAAAAACAAAACTTGTAAAGGTTTTGCAAACTATATTTCATTTGTTCCCAACTTTAAAACCAGCATTAGCCTACAGTCAGGCCCTCAGACTCCGTCGAATCTGTTCTAATGATTCCGATTTTATCCACCACTCACAGGAACTTAAGAAACGCCTTGTCTCCTGGGGTCATAGTGTTCCCAACTTTAAAACTCAAGTCTGACACTTCTTTGAAAAAAGAGTCTGGGTTGAAACAATCCTCTCCAGTGGCTTGTCAAGAAGAGTCTGGGTTGAAACAATCCTCTCCAGTGGCTCGTCAAGAAGAGTCTGGGTTGAAACAATCCTCTCCAGTGGCTGTTAAGAAGAGTCTGGGTTGAAACAATCCTCTCCAGTGGCTTCTCAAGAAGAGTCTGGGTTGAAACAATCCTCTCCAGTGGCTTGTCAAGAAGAGTCTGGTTGAAACAATCCTCTCCACTGGCTTCTCAAGAAGAGTCTGGGTTGAAACAATCATCTCCAGTGGCTTCTCAAGAAGAGTCTGGGTTGAAACAATCCTCTCCAGTGGCTAGTCAAGAAGAGTCTGGGTTGAAACAATCCTCTCCAGTGGCTTGTCAAGAAGAGTCTGGGTTGAAACAATCCTCTCCAGTGGCTCGTCAAGAAGAGTCTGGGTTGAAACAATCCTCTCCAGTGGCTTGTCAAGAAGAGTCTGGGTTGAAACAATTCTCTCCAGTGGCTTGTCAAGAAGAGTCTGGGTTGAAACAATCCTCTCCAGTGGCTCGTCAAAAAGAGTCTGGGTTGAAACAATCCTCTCCAGTGGCTTGTCAAGAAGAGTCTGGGTTGAAACAATCCTCTCCAGTGGCTTGTCAAGAAGAGTCTGGTTGAAACAATCCTCTCCAGTGGCTTCTCAAGAAGAGTCTGGGTTGAAACAATCGTCCCCAGTGGCTTCTCAAAGAGAGCCTGGGTTGAAACAATCATTACAGTGGCTTGTCAAGAAGAGTCTGGGTTGAAACAATCCTCTCCAGTGGCTTGCCATAGAGAGCCTGGTTTGGAACAATCATCTACTTTGGCTTGTCAAGGAGAGCCTGGGTTGAAACAATCATTCCAGTGGCTTCTCAAAGAGAGCCTGGGTTGAAACAATCATTACAGTGGCTTGTCAAGAAGAGTCTGGGTTGAAACAATCCTCTCCAGTGGCTTGCCATAGAGAGCCTGGTTTGGAACAATCATCTACTTTGGCTTGTCAAGGAGAGCCTGGGTTGAAACAATCATTCCAGTGGCTTGTCATAGAGAAACAATTATCGCCAGGTTTGGAACAACTATCTCCTGTGGATTGTCAAAGAGTATTCATTTTTCAGACCATGTACACAAAGCCAGTGGTCTGCCAACTTTTATGCCGGTGACCCAATACAAATTTCAGGCACTCGCCCACCTGGTAAGATCCATTAGTTGATGAAATCCAATGATGTCATGTTGCAAATTCCGCTCTGAAAAAGTCAGCTACAGTGTATGAACAAAAACATCATGGAACTGAAATGTTGAGACCAGTTTTTCTCAGAATGTTGTCATCAGATGTTTTGGATGTACACTGCAATGGTACTGAATACAATGGCAATTTACACCGGTTAACGTGAGGTTAGAGACTTGTAATTGTTTCCAGACTCACATAAAGACTCTATTGGAAAATGAGTACATCACAAAATTGAGTTGGTCATTTCCCTTCCTCTTTAAGCTAGTAACATGGTTAAAGAGATGCTCTAGGACGTCTGAAATATTTAGTTTTATACATTTTTTCCAATATACGGAGTCCCCAAGAAATTTTAAAAAAGTATTATGAGTCCCTTACCTCACGCTAAAACGGGGTAAAAATGTTCTTTCCTCGAAACACTCCCAGCCCAAAATCTGAAAAAATGCGAGGTCAAACAAACCGCGACAGAGAACTTGTGACATCATTGGCGCTTAGCTAGTTTGGCCTTGCCTATATGAAAATACACAGCTAATGCAAAAACACCACTAAACTTCACAGTTTTCAATCAATATGGCCCTAAATGTGACTCTTTATTGGCGATCCAACAGGTAAAAAATCAGCAAGCCAATTTACAACGGATTGTGATTTGGGGATTTTCGTTCTTTGAGTAGGCAAGACGATTTTGCAGCTCGGCTTGATTTTTACTTAGTACATGTACACCGATCTACATGTTGCAAATAGACTGGTGCTCTGTTTATGTAAATGTTATTACTACGGCTAGGCATGAGGATCCAGTCTACATATGCTCAAAGGCATGTATAAACAACGCGTCAGTCCAATCTGGTCCTTGCTCTATTTATATATTCCAATCTTTGACATCCAACGATCGACCCCCGAAAAACACAAAGTAACAACCCCAAAATATGGTAGCTCAACGAGAAAGGGTCCAAAAAGCATAATAATTCAAAGGCGAGTAATATTAAAACGTGCAGCAAAATGTATGTACCACTATATACCATGGAGGTATAATTACTCCATGCACTGCATGCCAGAAGTAGTTGCAATGTGATTGTAACCCTCCATCCACCCGACGTTCAGGTTTTACTCTTCGGACAGAGAGAGCCCCCTGAAGGGCGGACAGATGAAATATACAATTTTTTTTTAAAAAGATACAAAAAAGGAAGATTAAATTAATTTGTTTCCTCAAAATAATATGTTCCCTCATAAAGTTTGGTTCCCCCGAATTGTGAAACTATTCCTTCAAAATAAAAGTGTTATTTTGTTCTTTCAAAATATAAGCCCATGAACTCGAGGGAATACAGATTGTTTTGATCGGACAAATTAATAATTCCCCTGAAGTAATTTTGTTTCCTCAAAATGTTTTTCATTGCCAAAATATTATTTGATGTTGCGAAATGCACTTTCGTTCACTCGAGATACGCTATCGTTCCCACAAGATACGCTTTTGTTCCATCCAGACATGTATTAGTTCCCCCAAAATACGCTTTCGTTCCTTCAATGCTTTCTTTCCCTTGAGATATATGCTTTAGTTTCCTTGAAATACGCTTATGTTCCCTCAAGGTATACTTTCGTTCCCTCAAGGTATACTTTCGTTCCCTCAAGGTATACTTTCGTTCACTCAGGATATGCTTTAATTCCCCCGAAATATGATTTTGTTCCCTCTAAATACGCTTTCGTTCCCTCAAGGTACGCTTTCATTCCCTCGAGATATGCTTTAGTTCCTTTGAAATACAACTTTCATTTCCTCAAAATACGATTTCGTTCACTCAAGATATGCTATCGTAGATGTTAATTTTGCATCGGGGATAAAGAATGTAACATTTTTGGGGGGGGCCCTACACCGATGTGTGTTAGCACTGTATACTCAGTACTTTCCCGAGTTCTGTGAAAAAAATCACAGACATATTACTCGGGTGGGATTCGAACCCACGACCTTTGCAATTCTAGAGCAGTGTCTTACCAACTAGACCACCGATATTGCTTGGTAGCTAGAGGCAGTTCGAATCCTATATTTTAGCAGTGGGTACCGCAACAATTTAATAGATGTTAATTTTGCATCGGGGATAAAGAATGTTAATTTTTTTTTTTCCCTACACGCGGGCAATATAGGTGGTCTAGTTGGTAAGACACTGCTCTAGAATTGCAAAGGTCGTGGGTTTGAATCCCACCCGAGTAATATGTCTGTGATTTTTAGGTTTGTTTTGTTTCCTCAAAAAAAGAGACGTTTATGTGTGTGTCAAATGCTGACCGTGTGTTTCTAGCCGCCAATTACATCAAGGGGTCAATGCATATCATTATCATAGATAAGCAGTTTTTGACTCTCGGGTGAAAAAGCTGCGAGGAGGGGTACATTTTTTACCCTATTCTTTATTAGTAAATGCAAATTTTAAGTGTAAAATAGTTATTAATCGGTATCTACGATGTCTATACGGCCATAAAAAGGTAATAATTAAAATGTTGAGAGCATCCTAGAACCGCTCTTTAACTTTGTTTAAAGGGCTTCTGAAGTAAAAAATTCTTAGGAATATACTCTCAGCTATTTTCTAATTCCCCTTATGTGTATGCAAACTAATTGACACCCATATTTGGGTAATTTCATTGAAAAGAGAATTTCTGTAAACATTTAAAATTTTCCTCTTGTATCTGCAGTGATGTAATTTCAGGGAAACACTTGTTTAATTTCTGTTGAAAAATTGAGATTATGAACTCCCGAATTTGCTTGTTTAAAGAATCTGTGAGAAAAGTTTGCACTTTGCCAGGAAATGAAACACTAACAAATTACTAAAGACAAGAAAGTTAACGACAGCGAAACATCCTAAATTCTGTCCACTTTTAAAAACAAAACTAATTGCAACACTGAGATTTCTGCCTGACGTGATATCACACCTTTGCTCATGAATATGGAAATTTTCAGCACCAGAATATCCTTAAAAGTGGCAAAACGAAAATGTAAAACAAGGTGAAATGGGACATCAAGGTGCATCTCCAAGGACTGCATTTAAAAAATACATTTTGTGGACTATGTAAGTTTGTCAAGCCAACTATCATTGATTGTGACTTGTGAGGCAATAGTTGGTGCTGACAGAATGATCATAAGTGTTCAGATAAATTTCAGCACTTCTGACAGTGTTTGGTGATTCAACTGAATCGTTTTTCTCTGCCAACTTTTTGGTTGCGTCCCACAGTTAGCGATATGTTGCACTCCAAGTAATGTGTAATAATGTCACGCCACCTATAAGATCTGGTTCAGGTGATTCAAGCAAAAACAACCGGGTCAGTCCATGTTAGTGAGAATTTCTGTACAGATATAAGAAACATGTTTTTTCAACGCATAATCTGTGGCTGTTTTGTAAATCAACTACCTGCCAAATTGAATCATTCATAATTGTTCATTTGAAAACAATGTAATCCGAAACCATCAGATCAAACAAAACTATCTTTGCATTAACAAAATCTGAGTCAATAACCTTTGTCCATGCTATGCCTTCAACCTAAGACAAAATCATGTCAATCATTGGCCTTTCAGTTATATCATAATGCAAATAATACAATGCTGAGGCTATTACCTGAGTGGAGTTTTTCACAGTTTGTGTTACCATGATGGCTGCATAAAGGCGCATAAATCCAGACATTCTTTTCAAGTACTTGTCTTGTTTCTCTATAGTTCCATCACTCCCATAGTTGTACCCAAGAGATCTAAAAACAAATAATTTGTGAACATTTTATATTATTACTTGTTGCAAAAAAATAAAAAGATAATTACACACAAATCCCTTTGAAAAGACACCAGCATGTGAACCGAGTATCAAAATGAACTAGAGAAAAAAAATGTATTTAATGAGCTAATTATCAGGACCCTTCCTTCCTACATTACTTAAGCCTCAACATCAGCAACTTTTCTTATGTCTCAGTCCAGCATTCTCCCAAAGATTAGCGTACTATTTGAAAATGAATCTCAACCCAGTTTCTTCTAGAAATTTTTTTTTGCCCTCTTGAGATTTGATTCACATGGTTGTTACCCTGAAACTTCTTCTGTTCTAACTATACCTACACCACAACAAGCTTAAAATCTTACTGAATTAGACTTTTAGGGGAACAGAGGTTTTTGTATTTAAGTGACTATATTTTTGTAGATTTTTAGTGTCCCAGATACATGGTTTGTAAAAACATCTTGCGGTACTTTTAAGTTCTACGAATCATGTTGTATGTGATGCATAGAACAAAAACCATGCAGATATGCCAATTTGTAAAAGATTTTGTTATGTTTTTCAAAATTCATATTTATGAAGCAATATTTTTGAAATAATGTCAATACAGCTGTGCACAGGGAGCTGCATATCGATGACTTCATAATGTAACTTATTTGCATAAGGCACATAAACCATGTTCCAATTCCCTTTCATGTTTGTTAAAGGTATTTTATTAATTATTCACCTCAACCTCCACTTTTGACCAGAAAACAAGGTCAAATTGGGGTCATGTTTGTTTCATCTCAATTTAGTTCTCGATTAACTGTCCGAAGGTGTATAGATTGTTAGAATCTGTTGGTTCAGGAGTTATGAATTCTTTCAGATATTAAACTTTGAATTATTAAAATTCAATACCTAATGACATCATCATGATGTCATTGTTAAGAATGAGGTTCAATTGTCTACCAAATTTCAAGGTTCAAATCAATTTCATTCTTGAGTTAAGAGGTACAGAAAACTTTGACGAAATACAACAGTTACGACTTAAAACAATGGTCTTTCTGGGACACCAGAACATGTGCTTTAACCATCGAACAAAAAACAGCATCTTCTTTGTACCATCACTTCCTTATTCAATTGTCGATTTTGTTAAAATGTTACAATTACCTTTTGTTTATATTATCTGTCAGTAAAAAATTCATGATGAAATTTGGTTCAAGAAATTTTGTAATTGAAAATTGATACAATTTAAAACGTGATCGTAGGCACTGTAGAATTTAATGACGTCATAAATGTGCTCTTTGAAAAGACCATGAACAAAATGTGATTTCATGCAGTGTGAAACTGCAAAGCTGAATATATAGCTTTTAAATATATTTTTTGCTTCAACTTCCTGTTTGACCCGTATACACTAAGTTTCAACCTTGAGTTGTCCATTTCAACCTTGAGTTGTGCTGCAGAGACGAGTGAAGGGGAAGAGGAAGCAGAAGACAGAGGAAAGAAAAAACAAAATAAAATAACGAGAGATGTTCGCGAGGTTGCACAAACACCTATTAAAGTTTTTAAAAAAGCTTTTCAATTGAACTTTTTCACAGGAAGCAAGTTCAAATCAGGTCATGTAGTATTGTACACAACATCACTTCATACCAAATGACATAAAGATGCAAATTCTTTGAGGAAATTTGTCATGACTGAATCTGAACAAGATGATGCACAGAACTTTAAAAACCTAACGGTACAAGAGTTTTATTTCCTAATCATGTAATAAACCACAAAGGCCGTGGCTACTTGGCAGCTTACGGTTGAATGGTTTCTGACTGGCACCAATGAACAAAGATATTGACTAATAGGGAGACCTCCAACATAGGGCTGGATAGCTCAGTTGATAGAGCGCCGGTACGTTAATCCGGAGGTCGTTGGTTCAAGTCCCGCTCCAGTCAATTTTTTTTTGTTCAAACCCAAATCATTTTATATTGTAATTGCCATATCTCAAGTTGTGGTTACGTGATCACTTCATATTGACATAAACAAACATTATTGAAAATTTTCCAAAAATGTGATATAAGGATTTTGAGAGAGCAAAGTAATTTTTATTTTGACCTATGGTTATTTTATACCCTGACGTATTGATGACGTCATCAATGTTAATTTTGATATGCTTATATTTAATAAAAACATTCATTTACTGAAACTATGTGGAAATCCCCTGCCACTTTGGCACCAGAGCTCATAATGAAGCTGGGGAATATTTGTTACTTTAAACTTCCAGGTTTCAACCGGAAGACAAGGTCAAAATGGAGTCACCTCTGTGTAACTTTTGCTAGGCTTTTATATGACGCATCAGTTGTTAAAATAGCTTCTGTAGTTCATGAGTTATGATTAAAAAATATATAAATATTTTTGACACCTGATGACGTCATCATGACGTCACAACTTACTCAGTATCTGCTTGACACTTTCTAACTACACGCAAAAGCAAAAACAAACAATAAATAAACAAAAAACTTGAACAACTAAAAGAAAACCCCCAAAACCCCAAAAAACAAAACAAAACAATAATATTTTATCCCTGATGCAAAATTCATATTTATTAAAGTACAAGAGTTGTGAGTTTTTAGAACTATTACAATTTGAACTAGATTTAGTGTTTGTAGAAACAAACACTCTAGAGTTTAGTGTTTGTAGAAACAAACACTAGGTATCATTGGGGTCAGCATTGAGATATTGAGTGAAAAGATGAAAAGATTGTTGATAGCTTAAAGACTTTTTTAACAAAGTAATTAAAACTGCACATTTAAGGTGACTTCACATGGCACTTGATAACGTCAATAGAACAGGACCTTAAACTTTGGAAGTTACACATCCCGGCTTGAACACATGCAATGTTTCAGCTTGATCATGCATTTTTAAGTGTAAATATATATCTTTGAAAAGTGCACCTGTAAGGTGGCGTCAAGTGACACTTGATAACGTCATTGATATGCAAATGTCATTGATATGCAGATGTAACATACATGTATCCCGGCTTGAATAAATGCAAGGTTTCAGCTTGATCGGGCATTTGTTGTTGTTGTATATTATATACATGGATCTTGTAAAACTGCACCCTTAAGGCGACTTCATATGACATTTGATGATGTCTTAAAACAGGATCTTAATCGGATGATACAAATCCTGGCTTGAATACATGCGAGGTTTCAGCTTAATCACAAATTAAAAAAAGATTTATGAAATGTGAGGCTAAGTCGCTTAGTGGTGCTGTTACTGTTTTGTGGTGTGCTAGTAAACTACATACTTTAGCAAAAGTCCAAAAATGCACACGATCAAGCCTAACATTTGATTGTTAACGAGGTTTGCATGGACGAGGTTCGCATCAGGTTGCGTGAACCTTGAACAGAGACTTGACTGTGTAGGTTTGATGGACTTTGAACCTTTTGTCAATGGAGCGCAACAGACAGCCACCGAGGCACTGGGTTAATGTGTTTCCAGTGCAGTTCTTTTCAAGCGGTTTAAATAGGGGCCAGAACATACATGGGCTTTAACGTCCGTATTCGACCAGAAGTTAAGATCAAACTGATGTAAAAAGTTTTGACTTAAGTATAAGTAGTTCTTGAGATATATATTTTTTGAAATTTTCAACTTCCGTTATGAACCGGAAGTCAAGGTCAAATGGGGTCACACTCTATGTAGCGTTTGCAAGGTTCTAAAAGATCTCTCCGATGATGTATAGATTGTACAAATCCATTGTGTTGTTCATGAGTTATGATTTTTTCAAATGTATTTCAACACCTGATGATGTCATTGACGTCACATCTAACTCAGCATTTGCTAGTAATATTCTAAGTACATGCAAATTTTCAAGTTGATCCAAGGTTCGCAACTATGCATTTGCTTGTGGACAGAGCTAGTCGAGAAGAAAAAGAAAACCCCCACCCCAAAACGAACAATAACAGTAGGTGTGTGGTTGTTGCCCGAATACCTAATTAAAGTCAAATTTGGGTTCTGTCAACGTTGATATTTATAAATTTTCAAAAACTTTCAGATGATGTAACAATGGGAGACATTTGAGACAATTCCTGTTATATATCTCAGCTCCATGAGGAATATAAAGACATGGTCTGCCACGAGCTCTGAAAACTTCTTCAAACACAATATCTAACCTGGGTGAAAGGAAACAATTATTGCAAAGTATCTTTCCCAATGACGCAAGTGTCATGACCGAGATTAATTGAACCCACACCCCAATAACTTAACCATCACAACTTGAATCCGGTGCACTAGACTGCTCGACCATGTTCGACCATGGTCTATTAAATTGTAGATGAGCAGGCTCATAACTGGGGATGGCAGGATGTACATGTAAAGATTTTATCCTCTTCCCCTCCCTGCAACTGAGTCGGAAACCAGGCCCTTCCCCCTACTCACAGGAAATGGAACGAACCTTGCATTCGGCCCCACCCCACGCCCAAAAAATTAAAAATGAAGAAGAAAAAGTCCACCCAAAAATGTACAAAAATGGTGCGCCAAAAAAAAAAAAATTCCTGATTACGGGCTAGTATATGAGTTTCCTGTGCAGTTACATACTTGTAATAGTCTTCATTTGATTGCTGCTGACCCTTGGTGATGTTGTAGGGCACCAAGAAAGGACACTTGATGTAGAAATGAGCTAAAATAAGCTCTCCAATTTCTGGAAAATCACACCACAATGCAACAGCAACAGCTGCATTTGGAAATGCAGAATCATGGTTTGAAGACACCTGCTCATCACTTTGTTTCTGTGTATGCAAAGGAAAAAATGTATAGTAATAACAAATAGATGAGTTATGATTTAACATTGATTTAATTTTATTACACACCTGATGACATCATTATGACTTTATAACAGCAGTGTCTTTCACAAGTGAAGAATTAACTGTGTGAAGTTTGAAGGTGGTAAGAGGTTGTGAAAAGAGTCTTTGTTTGCAGACGAAGGAAGAAGTAAAAAACTAGAAATGCAGTGTTTATTTATATATTAAATCAACATAAATATATAAATATGAACATAAAAACCATTAAAAAGAGCTTCATAATATACATTTTTTTAAACTTCCAGGACAGGAAGCCACATGAAATCTGGTCACTAACAAATATAAAGAACTGTCATACATCAAACATTCATATCATTCATATTAACTTTGATTGAGCCAGATTTGAAAACCGATGACATCACCATGAATAGCTAAGTTCTTATCCAGACATTGCAATTTAAGTATGTGCTAATTTTTAAAAAAACTAAGTTGAACTTGCACGGGTTTTCAACAAGGAGTCACTTTTTAACTTGTCACATGAAGGCACAGTTTAGAATAACGATGTCATTATCTTTTAATTTGAAGGCCAAGGGGTAAACTTTATTTTGGACACAGAGAGAACATGTCCAAACCCCATTTTATATTATTTGCAGACCTCAAAACAAGGAGCAGGAATATTTTCTTCACTTCAACTTCCAGTTTTGACTGGTAGACAAGGTTAAATGAGGTCAAACTGTGTATAGTTTTTGATCATTTTTTTAAAGCCTTCTACGATACCTTATAGATTGTAAAAATCCATTGAATAGTTCATGAGTTATGTTTTTTTAAACATTCATTCATTCATTCACTATTTTGTCACAAGTACATAAGTATTACCTGGAAGATAGGATCCCGCAATGTGTGTAACCGGTTCAAGTGTACGACAAAATTAATTAATTATGATTCAATAATGAGGTCGCTGAATAACATTCGAAGCTTAATATATTCTACCAAAACCAAATCTCCAAATAGTAATAGCAAACCAATTCCAATGTGCCCCCTTTCAATGTTGGCTCTCATTGTGCGGTCTGCACTCCCATCAACATTGAGCTGGGGGACGGGGAGGGTATGTTTATTGTCACATTGCGAATGGGTGGCCCAAGCATTTTGGCCGGGATTGTAGGTAAGTACTAGGAGCCCTTTGTGATGCCGTGTAGTTGATAAACATCCAATGTGTGGTTCAGGAGTTATGATTATTTCAAATATTAAATTTGATCTTCCGGTTTGAAACCGAAGTCAAGGTCAAATTCGGTTGCATTCCGAGTATCATTTCTTAAGTTGATAAATACTTTCCCAATGATAAAAAATCAATCTGTTCTTGAGAAGTTATGATTTTTTGAAACATGAAATTTCAAATTCCCGTTTGAACTGGAAGCCAGGGTTAAATGAGGTCACACTGTTTATCGTTTGTTAAGTCCTGGGAGCTCATTCTGATGATGTATACATGAGAAAAAATACAATGAGTGGTTGAGAAGTTATGATTTTTTAAAAATATTAATTTCATCTTCCAGTTTGAACCGGGTTATTTGGGTGTGCAATATAAAATGAAATAGTGAGCGACGCCAAATGTAGTCCCACAAGTAGCTGTACAGTACTTAATACAGTACATGTAAAATTTAACTACACGTGCAATGTAACTGTGGCTGTATATGTTTGGCGTACATTGTATGGAAGTGTAGCGAGCGATGCCAGTATTCCCCCATGTAGCTGTACAGTACTCAATACTCATTTGTTAAAGTGAAGTAGTCGGCATGCATAATCTCCCCAGGTTGACTCTCTACGACTGTGACCAGCGATGGCCGCAGTGTCCTTTGAAAAACCTGCTGTCAGGTGGAGATCCATTGAAGCTGGGTGGAGAAAAAGATGGTTGGAAAAGGATGTTGGGCCTCCGAGAAAGTACCGTCGGGGGGTCCACCAGCAGTCTGACTATTCTGGTGAACCAGGATGAGCAGGGCCAGAATGGAGCTATGGGTAGAATTTCGCAGTCCTCCTGTTCTATCTTCGACAGTACCTTCGGAAGAAAAGAGATTCATAAGCTCGAGAGATTCATAGACTCGAATGAGTAACGGCGAGTGTTGGTATCGAGCACCCAACGGCCGGACGTAACTATTGCCTAAGACCCTGCAAAGTCTCGCAGGAGGCCCCCCACAGGTCCTTCATTGGGGGTTGCAAGGAGTCTGCGAAGTCATCTGCGCCAGCCCCTAGTGTAGCTGGGGACTGGTGCCCGGAAGCAAGTTACTCATTCAGCAGCAGGAGGAAGGAAGTCGAACACATGCCAAAACTAGATGCCGAATCCAACTTCTTCAATGTGTCCTCGAATTTATCCCGCCGGGACTCCTGCTTCTGCGGCTAACTTTCTTTTCCCGCATCGGGGGAAAGGGGAGTGGAGCGTGAATATTCGGGCATGCTGCACAGGGTCCCGGCTCCGCGGCTGTGCTCCCTCGTTGTCAGTTAATGACGCCTATGGGTGCAGGCTCACAGCCAGAGGAGACTCCAATGCTTGGCTCACTGAGTGGGGCAATTCTCGTTGAGCGTGAATCATCCAATGTGGTCAATCACCGATGGTTGGCGAGTGGAGCTTACCCCCTCGTAGGGGTCGACCGCAACGGACACTTGTCGCGTGGAAGCAAAAAGTGACATAGAGGCCGAGATGGAATTAAAGGCCTGCAAAAACCGGGTTCTAGAGATTGAGTCATCCGCCCAGTCGTGTTTATCGTGGCGGGATCGATCTGGAGACCCATCTTAGCTCGAGGACGAGCATCTTGCACGTCCCGACTTCTTCTTGTCCCTCTTCTTAGGGCGGCCCAGTGAACAATCAGATGACATTTCTGATTTTTCTTGGGGCCTGGGAATACCAAAACAACAGAATTCCGAGGTTGTGGATAATCCCTGTGATAAAAGTCCGTCCTGGCATCCTGTGGAAAATTCCACACTACCAGGGGGTTGTGGGTTTGACCCACCCCAACAAGCCATGGAGACTTGCTACGTCAAGTCATCCCGGGTTTGGTGGCGAGGGGAAGGGTGCACTGAGGCTCAACTTGGTGCCTCGTTTCCCGTCCCTGGTGGGCCTTTTAAGGCTTCACTCCGACAGTAGAGGCCTGGTTCATGCCAACCTTGCCGGAGCCCGCCTTACACTTGGAAGTCCCGCTGGTGGCCGGGGTAAAGACTGGTTCAAGCCAGCTACTCCAGCCGTGGGACTGTCGGCACCCACAGCCGTCAGTGGCTGCCGGCTGGAGACTGATCGGGGAAGGACATTTTCCCCTGTGCAGTAACCCTGACGAGAAAAAAAAAACCTCTACACTCTTTTGTTATAGTATTCTCAAAGCAATAATGCAACAACATAAAAGTGTACTTAGCAAATCTGAAACTCATCTGGCGCTATTAAGCGAAAACAGGAAGATAGCATGGCGCGAGGCCACGGGGGCATTGTGGGTAGGCCCCAAGAGGGCGCTATTGGGTACTTAAAAACCTTAGTGAATCAAACCTGTTGATTAGGGAAAATGTATTAGTAGTGGTTCTACGGGTAAGTATAGTGAAGTAGACTAACAGGTACCTGATGAGATAAAGAAAACTACGAAGACAGAATCAAAGATCAGCCATTCCTCTTAATTGTAACACCCAATTGTAAACTACATCAACTGTAGTTTAACAATTCAGCAAAACAACCTATGGTTGAAATAAAAGCGTTGTTTGGTTTCAGTGGCGATTCTTATTAATAATAATAATAATAATAATAATGAAAACTTATAAAGCGCACAAATCCATCAAAGTGCTCATGGCGCTAAATACAAACAATAACGTACATAAATATGTACAATAACCAAAATTAAAACGTAAGCCTAAGCTAAGAAGAAATCCAGAACATGTGCTATAGAAATACAATACAATTACAAATGCAATGTCTAAGAAACATCGAGGGGTAAAAAACAAATCCAACCATTTACTCAAATACCTGATTGAAAAGATGTGTTTTAAGTTTTTTTAAAAATTGGGTCAAAGAAACAGATGATTTTACTAGTGCAGGCAATTTGTTCCATAGGCGTGGGGCAGCATGTGAGAAAGATCGGTCTCCCCATGAATGATTGGATATGGGCTCAATAAGGAGGCTAGAATTGTAAGACCGGAGTTTGCGAGGAGGATTGTATGGGTGGAGAAGATCATCAATATATGCAGGGGCATTGCTAGTGAGTGATTTATACACAAAAAGCAGAAGTTTATACTTAATCCTACTGCTTACCGGTAACCAGTGTAATTCTTTTAAAATCGGCGTAATATGGCAGGACTTTTTAGTTAAGGTAATTATACGAGCAGCATAGTCTTAGAAGTAGGACAGCTCAAGTCAGAATGCCAAGCTGATTGCTAAAAGACCTAATTTAAACCCAAAGTCTCCGAAATTTCTAAGAAACACCCACAACCCAAATTCAACATCATTTGGGGTGAAGAAACTTCAAGAACAAGTTAAAACAAGGAAATATGAGATGACCTTGCTTATTCCTGCTTAAGGAGAAAGTCATTAGTCATAAGGACCTAGCACTGTCTGAATGATTGGAAGTAGACTAGCTCAAGTCATACCCCAAAAGGCTACATCTAGGGGATGTGACACATTCATTAATAGTTTATTCTTTAAAAATCAAATTTCCCAAGGTGACCAAGGGTCAAATTACAGGAAATATACAGAAAATTCAAAGATGATAAATTTGCACAATTAAAAAGTTGGAAAAAATTACAAAAATTGTTCAAAAAGGAAAAGATTACAAACTTAAACAATAGTAACAGTAAAAATAATAATTTGGGTTTGAAGAAGAAAATTGACTGGAGCGGAACTTGAACCAATGACCATAGCAATATCATTGACATAATGACCCCCTACCCGCTGCTGGTGGTGAAGCAGGGAATGCTCAGGAAGTCTAGGACTTATCTTTATGTAAAATTAAAGATCATCTCAAGAACACTGACTAGTAGTACCATGTGATCGAACATGAAGAGGACAATATTGTAAATTGTTCTTTTGGGCCCATTCCTATCCCCTTGACATCTGCATTGTCTATAGGAGACTGAAAAATAAAGAGAGAGAGAGCCTTCCCAGGGATCCTGGTGTTCCATGTAAAATGGGTTAGTATCTAACTTAAGGGTTCTGTTCTCCTTTATTGAGATGTGCCAATGGATACATGAACAACGAAACTGCATTTGTCAGTTACAAGGAGGTAAGATATTTCTGTAGACTTGTTTTAAGTTTTTATGATGAAAGCAAAACAAATTAACAATAATGCTACCAACTAATCAAAATACTTCATACCACAAGTTTCTCAGCAAGTAGATCCTTAACAAATGCTTTCCCCTCTGTACTCTGTGAAACTGACACTTTCCTTCCTAATGATTCCACTGTTTGTCCATCCAACAGTGACTTCAGACGCTGTATTTTCTTCAACAGATGTGTTCCAGATTGGTCAGAGATTGTGTTGATGGTTAGATTCACAGTCTTCCGTAGATCGCAGCGGTACTTCTTAATCTAAAGATAACAATTTCAAACAAATGCTTCTTCATTTTTATATTAGGGAACTATATGTAGAGCAAGAAACAGAAGAAAAGAACTCAACTTTGCTAACTATCTTTACAATAATTGTTGTTATTTCCAATATTAGTCACAGTGTTTAAGAAGACACCTTTTGGATATGTATTTTTTTACATAACCTTTTCCCACATTGTACCATTAATAATGGGATAAAACTAACCTGTGCATCGTTTGTTTCAGTAAATGTCTTGTATGCTTTGGTTATCTGATGTTGTTTATTTACAAGCATTTCATATTCCTTCAATGCTTCAGTTGAGATGGTTTCCTGAAGAACTAAAACAAAAATCAAATTTTTAAAAGCATCAAATAAATTTTTCCATATATATACAATTAATTTTTTTAAAATTTTATTATATTTATATCTTATACATATTACCCATTGTGGTGGCCCTTTCATCTAAAATTTCAACAATATTCATACTATTTTGGTCATGTCACATTGAACTACACGTAGTTCAACACTCACGCTCAGTGGTGTCTTCTCTGCAGTTTACCTCTGTTACCCCAGTTCAAAACCTGGACCAGAGCATGGCATTGGGTTTTCAGTCCCTACCTGATTGCATGGGTTTTCCCTATTTGAGGTTTCCCCTCCCATATCCTAAAACTAACATTTCTGCATCATCTTCTCTTCACAGACATCTTCAGGCCTGTGGGTCACAGTGCTAGTTGCTTTTGAGGGTCCCTAAGTGGGAGAGACTAAGACCAAACTCGGTCTTCGCTTTGATAAACATGTCTCTTCCATAAAGACCAAGAAACTGTACCCCGCCTCCATCCACTTCAACAGCCTTAATCACAGCGTCAAAGATGTTGAACTCATTGTGATTGAGGCTTGCAATGGTGACGACACACACCGCAAACTCAGAGAATCACACTGGATTCACCAACTCAAGACAGTCCAACCCTTTGAACTCAACATAAACACTGGTGTTAAATAACTCCCCATCATCCTCCTTTCACTTTTGCTTACTTATTTTCTTTGATGTAAAATAATTACAGTTACTGTAAATAACCTGTTTTCTCCACTGGTTTATTTTTACGCTTTTTCTCTCCAGACGTTTTTTAAAAATCAACCAGTTAATAACCTATTCCTTTTGCAGAGGATTTAATAACCCGCTCTCCCTGCAGGTTCCTATTGCCTATTTTTAGTTTCTTACACTGATTTTGTTATTCTATAATTACCATCCTTTTCACAGAATCATCATGTTGATTACTAAACCCTCTTCACTAGTTATTTTATCCTGCCCCCTATTGTTTACTACAAAAACAAGGTGTTCATGATCAATGTCATCAAATTATGATTTATTGATATTTTAATTTTATCAACCCGATTTGTGGTTCAGGAGTTAGATTTTGTTCCAGTTTGAACCAAAAGTTAGGTCAAATGAGGTCATACTGTGTCGCCCTAGGTAAGTCCTAGGAGCCCTTTGTAATGCCGTGTAGTTGATAAAAATCCAATATGTGGTTCAGGAGTCATGATTGTTTCAAGTATTGAAATTGATCATCCGGTTTGAACCGGAAGTCAAGGTCAAATTGGGTTGCATTCTGTGTGTCAATTCTAAAGTTGATAAATACTTTGCCAATGATGTAAAGATTATAAAAAAACAAAGTGTGCTTTAGAAGTTATGATTTTTTGAAACATGAAATTTCAACTTCCGGTTTGAACTGAAAGTCAAGGTCAAATGGGGTCACATTGTGTGTAGCGTTTGTTGACCTTCTAATGGCATTTCCGATGATGTGTAGATTTGAACATCATACCATTAAAATTCACGAAGATACAGCGAATAGCAAATGGTCATTTTTCAACTTTGAAAACTTTGTAATTCTACACCTGATAACGCCATCATGACGCTATACAAAATGTACCGTCTTCATATCAAGGTTCAATTGACCGAAGAGTTTCAAGGTTCAATTCAGTTTCAATCTTGAGTTATGCTGTAGAGAAGACGGAAGAAGAAGATGGAAAAGAAAAGAAAAAAAAGCAAACAAAAAACAGAACAAAAACAAGAGGTGTTCGTGCACATATTGCACGAACACCTAACAATTATGCCATGAAACTTTTGAACAGTTCTCATTACAATAGTACCTCACCTGAAGTTTTCGGGGGGGGGGGGGGGGGGGCAAGAAGTGCCCTTTTCTCAACTTAAATAGGAAAGCATGGTTGTACATATATTGGATGACATAAGACATTTTTGCTTGTCTAGCAAACATTGCTTCTTTGTAGATAGATTTTAAAAGAAATGTTTACCTTCACCTGCCTGGGGATTTATATTTCTGGTTTGACAGAGGAACAATAGAGGTGCTAACTGAATGCTAGCAATACTTTATTAGTCGTCACTCCACATGAATTGCCACTAGGTTGTTACTCCTTAAAGTCAGACAATAGCAAGGATAGATGGCTTTCATGAATCAAAGAATCCAAACATACACCAGCAGCAATCCAAGTCATAATTTTAAAAATGATCCATTAGAGTTCCAGTTAAAAATACCGCACAATTTTTAACTTCATAACCAAAGCTTTGATAAGTTTTAAACCAAAATATTCTTTCTACTATTATCACAAAATGGGTCTCGTAAGAGCGAGCAGATGTACAGACAGACAGCGGTGGTTGGGCGGACAAACAGACGAATATCGCATTACATATAGGGTCACTTTGCTTCAAAGCTCATCAATAAAAAAGATTTGTGAGGTAGATTTTTATTGCAACACCAAATAGGATTTTGCTGGTAGCCCACCTTTACACAACATCATCACACATGTCCCCCCAAAAAACACCAATGAAACTCAGCATTCCCTGGTGATTGTTACAGCTGCCACATCAATTTTTGTTGTTGTAATGAATGGCAAGTCAAAATCTCTGATAAACTTTTCAATCATCAAAAATGTAAACTGCATTTACCAACAGATTTCAGTGTTTAATTAATTCAATCAAAACAGTTTCATCAGCGATACTGATGTGCACAAATTAAAACATACACATCTTTCCAATTATGCAATTATTGGATCAGCATTAAAAAATCTATGGAATCCAATGTGCACTACTGTTATGCTACAATTAAAAGAGCTGTGTCGTTATGACCAAAGCAGGCCTGTAGCTGTTCATGGAATTCTTAACTCTCACCCAGTTACTGTGGAAGTGTCGTGGCCGAGTGGTTAAGAGCACCGAATTCAAACTCTGGTGTTTCTGATCAGCAGAGTGTGGGTTCGAATCCCCAGCCGTGACACTTGTGTCCTTGAGCAAGACACTTTACCGCTGCTTCGTCCTTCGGATGGGACGTAAAGCCGTTGGTCCCATGTGTTGTGTAACGCATGTAAAAGAACCCAGTGCACTTATCGAAAAGAGAAGGGGTTCGCCCCGGTGTTCCTGGTTGTGGCTGCTTAATGCGCCGTAGCACCTTGTAAACCCTTATACGGTGCTAAATAAATGGGTCTCAGAATCCACCACTGCAATAACCTATCTTTCTGAAAGTTTGTTTATACTCAGCGCCTTGAGTACCTTGTTTGGTAGATACGTGCGCTATATAAGACTTCGATATTATTATTATTATTATTATTATTATTACAAGTGCGCCATAACTCCATGTACAGCCACAGTAGGCCAACTTTGATCATGACACAGCCCCTTTTAGATGAAATTCGGACAACTCACGGAAAAAAAAGCCAGTCTGGGTGTTTCACTTCTATCAATAAGTAGTAATAAAATAAACAACTCAATTAAAAAAGCATAAACACAAAACAGATACAAATATTGTAACAGCCATGGGGAATATTTAAAAGTAAAACACAATATATTCTTGAAAGAAAACATTGCAACGAAAGCAGTCCAGCAAACTTTAGTAAAAGCCTGTATCTAAGTTCATTATCTTAATAAAGATAATGACAGAAATTCAAACACACAATGTTGCTTACAATTTGCAACTTGAAAGAGCAGCAAATTTGAATTGTCAAAAAATATGTGATAAATACAAAAAACTACTTTAAATTGAGTACCTGTAATGTCATTGTCTTTCTGACATGGTTTGTCTCTAGTTGATGTTTTAGTTGTTGCAGCTACTGCAGCTTGTTGTTGAGCTAGAGATGCCCTAATACGGGCCTTCTTTGATATGTCCTCTTGAACTAATCTGTCAGCCTCAGCTAAATTGGTTTATAATTAAAAAAAACCACATCATATTCTTATTAAAAATGAAAATGGTAATTTGTCACACATTCATATTGTTTTTAAGTAAAAGTAAACATTTAATTAAAAACAAACATGATCAATATTAACACTTTCATTGAGCAGTAAACTTTGCAACGCGTTTACACTAGATCCAGAAAGGTGGATTGAGATCCAGCATTTTTTTAATGACCGCGTGCAGATCAAGATCCGGTGTCGGAAGGGGAGGAGGGGTAGGAGAAGATGCTGGGTGAGGAGAAGGGGTGGGGAAGAGCTGGTTTCATGGGGTGCGATGGGATGAAGTGGTGGGGACGGTGGGGGTCCCCATACATGAAAGTGGCAACACACCAAGTTTGGAGATAATATGCCATGTCCTTCAAACAAAGTTTAGAGTTGATATGACAAGTCCTAGTCGAGGTATTGCTCAGACAGCATTTCTTTTGTTTTAGCCATAATGACCTTGACATTTGACGGGGGGGGGGGGGGGGGTTCCACAAACAATAGACTTTTGAGGGACCCAAAGACCAATCCACAAACCAAGTTTGCAGTTAATATGCAAAGTCCATCTCAAGTTATCAATCCAACAAAAAATTGTTGTTTTAGCCATAATGACCTCAACATTTGACCAAAGGGGTATCAATCAGTGTTGTAGTCGAGACCCGATAGTCCGAGACCAAGACCGAGACCGAGACCTGAAGGTCCGAGACTGAGACCGAGACCGAGACCAGACGGTCGAGACCAAGACCGAGACCATAAAGGTCCGAGACCGAGACCGAGACCGAGACCTTAATGAATAAATTAACTAATAAAAGAGTCAAGTAAGTTTGTGAAATTGTATGAGTGATTGTGCACACAATTGTATTCTCATGAATTGAAAACAAGTAAACAACATGTGAAAGAATGGTAAAAACCAAGCTACTAACAAAAAACAAAGGATGTAGTCCTGACTCCTCGTCATATCAAAAAGAAAAGTGCTGAAATAAAAGCAGTCTCATCTTGTCTACATGTACCAGGTCTAAACATCAATCATGTGAACTTCTATGATTTTTTTTGATTTAGTATTACTCATCTGTATAAAAGACCTACCCAGCACAAATGGGGAAAAAAAATCTGTAATATATTTGATGGGAAGATTGTATCCTAGAAAGGGACGATATATGAAAAAAGAAAATCACAGAATCGGGAAAACATCATCATGACAAAACACAGGACTCAACCAAAATTTAAAACTTCTACTAAACCATTGGTCAGGTGACAGAAACACGATAATTGTACATCTAAAAAAATTGGTTTGTTTATTTGTGGCACATGTTAAAGAACATTCTTATTGCATTTTTAAAACATAAGCATGCCCAACATTTCCACTGACAGTCTTGCCTGATTGGAGTGCATGATAATGTCACCCCCTGCTAAAGACTCTGCAGAGTATGCTGGAACTGACAGAATTTTGTACTCAAGGGTTGGTAGTTTCTTAGCTATTTGTTGCCGGAACTGTAGTGCACTTAACCTAGGGGCAGATTCATTTTGCCTCCTGTAGATGTTTCACAAGCTGTCATATTGTATCTTTTTTGGGAGCAACCCCTCCACCGTGATGCCAATGGTGACTGTATTTGGCAAGGAGGTCTACTACACTAGGGTGGATTTCACAAAGAGTTAAGACTAGTGTGATCTCGAGTTAGGACAAGTTACTCGTCCTAACTTAGGACTAGCCTCAAGTTTTTAACTCCTGGACTAGTCCTTAGTTAGGACTATCTTTGTGAAATCGACCCCTGGTCCCATAAGTACAGTGTCACGTGCAAAATGCATACTGTTCATGTATGTGTATGTACAGTATATGTATGGTACAAAGTGCAGGATTATTTTATGTGCATGCTACACAGTGTGTGTTCTGTACATGTTACTGGTTGGATGCAAAATCGTATTACGCAGGCAGGGGAGGGAGATTGGGATGTTCTCTAATGAGTTGCATAATGGTAAAAAAGGCTGGTCTCGAAGCGAGACCAGCCAAATATTCGAGACCAGAAGGGTCCGAGACCGAGACCAAGACCGAGACCTCAGGGTACCGAGACCGAGACCGAGACCCGAGACCGGCAAAACCGGTCTCGAGACCGGTCTCGGTCTCGAGACCTACAACACTGGTCTCACTGTAGTACTGAAAGCACGCTACTGTATGAAACACTACACAAAGGCTACATTTGTTTAATTGCCTGCAAAAAAAAGAGAGGATTTTACATTCCATCAAATTTCACTTTTGTTTTGAGAGACACTTTAAATTCATGTACATGTAGTCTAATAGTTTTGAATTTGGTAGACATCTTCCCTTTTGAGTAGACATTGATGTTGAAACAGCCACTTGTGTCTGTACTGCATTGGCATGAACACAGCGTAGTGCAAGGAGGCTTTGCTTTCTGGCACAACATCTCAGTGTATGTCATCCTTTGCAGCATCCACATTGACTGGGAAGTCAATTGTTTTCAACTGTAGACAACTGAAACCCTATACTACAACATGTACAGAGTCATCTAAATCACAAACCTCACACTATCACAAATTGTTAGAAAGTTCACTAGAGAAATTATTACCATTAGGTTAATTTTTAAGTGCAACTTTTCATGTTTTACTTTTTTGGGGGTAATATATAGTGACTTTTCTTGAAGTTGTTTTCAAAAGTGCTGGAGGAACAAAGTAAGAATCTTGTGCACGTAAAAAAACAAACACTTTTAACAGTCTTTTGATTTGCCACATTTTTTACTCCAAACCAGTATTGCATCATAATACCGAAGAGAAACATGCACACCGTTTATTGACAATGTATGCTTCATTATAGGGAACTACATGTAGCTGACAAAAAAAAGAGTCTATACTTGTGGATCGAGTGGATCGTGTGGTAATAATTTAAGTCAAGAGATAGATTTGTTATCCCTTTTTCTTTTTTGTTGTATGGAAGAGTAGATGTCTGACGAGTATGAAGCAGATCCCAACCCAAGGTAGTGATTAGGGGCGTAACTGATGTTCTACGGTAGCCACCAAAGACAAAACGAGCTGCAGCTCTCTGGACCTGCTCTAGGCAGTCGACTCCATCATGTCCATCTAGGGTGTTTGCCAACAAGCTGAAGATCAACGATGAAAAGAGTTTTTTGTTGCAGCATCCCCTCGTGCAATCACTTCTGTGTTCGATGTTGTTCTCCCCATCTGCCATCGGCAACTCTTTCATTGAGCCATCCACGTCAATCAGAAATTTGGGCATCATGTTCGATCCATCCATGTCCATGTCTAACCACATCACTGCTGTTTGTAAGTCAATTAATTTCCACCTTCGCAATCTTCATCGTATCCGCAGATTTCTTGACCAGGACACCTGCCACCATGCAGTAGGTTCCCTCATAACCTCTCGTCTGGACTACGGCAATGCCATTCTTTACGGTATTACCCAGGCTGAACGAAACAGACTTCAGAAACTCCAAAACCGTGCTGCCCGTCTCATATGCCAAGCTCCTCGCTTTGCTAATGCTTCCAATCTTTTGTCTTTTGCCTATTCATGATCGAATTCTTTTCAAGCTGCTTTTTTATGTCTATAAATGCTCCAAATTATCTTTCCGATCTCTTGTCCTCTTATACCCCTGGCAGAGAAGGTCTGCAGTCCTGCTCTGATAAATCCCTTCTTTGTGAGCACAGCCTACTCGATCTGCTGGCTCCAAGTCTTTTTCTCTTGCTGGACTTAAGGAATGGAACAAATTACCTAAACTCATCAGGGAATCATCTTCAACTGCAATCTTCAAGAAAAACCTTAAAACCTACTTTTTCAGTCAGCCTCGTTCATTTATCCTTTATATTTTTTGTATTTCTTGTTTCTTTGTAATTTTCTTTTATTGTACAGCACTTTGATCCTTGTTAAAGGCGCTTTATAAATATCTACATTATTATTATTATTATTAGGGTGTATGGGTTCCATGTCTGGGCGGCATACTCCAGTTGTGGGTGGACGAGCGTTTGGTATGCTTTGGACTTGACATCTTGATTACAGGATGATATTGTGCGACAGAGCAAACCTAAGGTGCTGTTGGCTTTCTGTCTGATCTTCTGGCAGAGGTCATCCCAGCGGAGATCATCACTCCGAGGTAATCATGCTGATTCACCCTTTCAAGCGCTTCACCAAAGATGATGTACTGGTGCTGGCTGGGTTTTCGCTTCCTGGTTATTTATAACATGGCACATTTCTTGATGTTAAAGTGCATGACCAATCAGCAAGTGCCTCAAGATCTTTCTGGAGAATTGTATGATCTTCGGGTTGCTCTATCTCACGTTAGAGAATACTATCATCAGCAAATAATCTCATCTTAGACTGGACCTAGTCTTGGATGTCCTTTATATACAGGAGGAACAAAGCTGGACCCAGAACTGGGCCTTGGGGTACACCGGATGAAACGTGCTCCGTGATGAGTAGGTTCCATTCACAGACACACTCTGAGTCCGGTTGTCTCGGAACGAACGAATCCAACCCAATGTAGAGCCTCTAATACCATAGTGATCAAGCTTGGTGGACAAATGTAGATGTGGAACTTTGTCAATTGCCTTGCTGAAATCGAGCAGTATGACATCAGTTAGGCCACGATGTTGAAGTGTGAAGTCATAAGATGATGTTATAAGTTGAGTAGTAATGGACAGGCGTTTTCGGAAGCCTTGCTGGAAGTCAAGGAGTATCTTGTTCACATTTAAATGTTATGCGATGTGGCCGAGAACTATGTGCTCCATAATCAGACCACAACATTATAACTTTCAGTATCATGAGAGCAAAGATGCAAAACAAACCATCAAGAAAAGTATATAACTTTAATAAAGCCGACACTGGAAACCTAAAGCAAAGAGTGAATAATTTCACACAAGAGTTTATGAATTCAAATCCTGAGCGCAACTCAGTTGATGAAAACTGGACCAACATCAGAAACTGTCTGTATGATATAATGGGGTCATGTCACCATCTACCATGGATTAGTACAAACCTTAAGCGTAAAATGAGGAAGAGGAACATGTAAAAAAAAGCTAGAAGCACGCACACAGGAGACGGTTGGGGCAAGTACCGCAAATACCACAATCATGTAACCAAACTAGTCCACAATGCCCACAGTGACTATGTCAACACTATCATTGGAGGCAGCTTGACAGAACAACCCAAAAGGTTTTGGTCTTATGTGAAACTAATGAGGACGGAAAATCTAGGCATACCAACTTTGCCGACTGCAACCAAACTCTGCACCACAGACAGAGACAAAGCGGAAGCTCTGTACAGTCACTTCCAGTCTGTGTTTACCAAGGAGGAATTACACCAAACCATCCCCGATAAAGGTATCTCTCAATACCCTGCTATATCCAGTCTCTGCATTGGTCAAATAGGTGTTGAAAAACAACTTGCATCTCTAAATCCGACCAAAGCATGCAGGCCAGATGAGTTACCACCCAGGCTGTTGAAAACTGTTGAAGACAAACTTGCACCATCTGTAACCTTTTTGTTCCGACAATCTTCATGATCTTACAACCTTGGCATTGTACCCTCCCAATGGAAACAAGCACTCATAACTGGTATCTACAAAAAAGGTAGTGTTACATATGAAGTGTAGACCTGAGAACAAAAGATATCCAAAAAATGTAGGGAATTGAAACACTATGTGGACTTACACACACGTCCACACAAGTGTTTTTTTTATAAGGTCAAAGAAAATGTTTTTTCTGAAGGGCAACAGAACAAAGGAATGTCCACAGAGTGTATGCTACACAAAGCTGTCAGGAACTTTGGTCTGTTCACTTATCCATTTGTTGGTTTTCTGTCTTTGCACGTCATCTTTGATGTACTTATTTTCATGTTGTGTTGAGCTGTTGCTATTTTTTTTTCCCATTTTTGATGTTAGTGTTCCAGTTTCAGCTCTGTATAAAATTGCAGGGAGGATGCATTGGCTACACACTTTTCTTTTCAGGCACATAGGGAGGTTGCCTTTCATGATGGTGCTGTATCTTTCAAAGGCTCGCCATCAAGGTTTGATTCTTCTTCATATTTCATTGTCTTGGTTCTTGGCTTGTAGGGAGAACTGTTGGCCTAGGGAGATGTATTCATCAACCTGTTCTATTGCTGTTCCATTAACTAGTAGAGTACTTGTTTTGGAATTATTGCTGGCCCTGCAATGACCTTTCATACTCATTTTGAGTCCACTAATCCTGCTTGCTGAATCCAATTCTTAAAACATTGTCTCAGATCGTTGATGTCGTTGGCTATGATGACTATGTCGGCAGCACATCTGAGATGGCTCATATATTCCTTAGGTTGACCAATTTAGTGTTATAAAACTTCCCTCTAAAGCGTCCTGTGAATAGCTTTGGTGAGCCCGTGTGTGTCTGACGAACTACCTTCTTTATCAGATTTTCTCGCTGTCCTTGTGCATTTTGACAATGTTGTAGCAGTCCAAATGTATCTCTGTAAATCTTGAGGTACTTGACTCCCTGGTCTTCAAGTGCTGTAAACGTTGCCCAGGTTTCAACAGAATCGAATGACTTCTTGTAGTCCATGAATGCTATAGCGGTATGTTGTATTCTTTCAATTGATTGATGGTGTGATGTGTTCTATTGTTGAAAACCCCATTCAGAAGCCTGCATGTTCTCTAGTTGGTTAGTATCCAGTATGTTCTCTAATCTCTTAGTGATGATCTTCATGTACAGCTTGTACAGGTTTGAAAAGAGGCTGATGGGACAGGTAGCTTCTTTCCACTGTAATGATACCCTCCCTGATTACATACATGCAGTGTAGAGTTTGGCTAGGTCTTTGGATATTACATCCCCTCCTTCCTTTATTGTTTCTATGAGCACATTGTAAAGTCTTGGTAAATTTCCTCGCTTCATCTGGTTTACAGTGTGTTGTAACTGTAAGTCAGATACCTTTGGTATGTTTTCTTGCAGATCCCCCAGTTCTTCAGTTCCTTTATTATTGTTTATAGAATTCTTCTATTCTGTTCAGTAGGCCTATTTATTTGGTCTTGGTCTGTCCAATTGTGTCAAGAAGTCTCTTCATTTCTTGTTTCCAATATGTTTTCTTTAGGTTTTAGTTTCCCTCAATTGTATGTTTGATCATCTTTGTGTTGTAACTCTGTATGTCTTTGCATAATTTTGTCGTTATTGTTTTGCAAGTTTCTGCATATTCAACCTTCTGAATACCTATATTCCATCAGCTTTCACGTTCCTCTTTTTTCCATGAGTTTTCTGTTGGAATCCGATATCTTGCTGTCTCTGGTTTTTGGTTTATTCCCTGCTATTTCCATGGCAATTTTTTGTGTTGTTCAATTAATTGATGATTCCATGTTCAAAGAGTTCTTTCACCCTCTGAAAATTTGTCTGCCAGAAGTTAAAACTGGCTTTTGAGTGCCAGTTGAAATTCTGTCCTGGTTTCTTTTAGTTTCTCTAGGTTAATGGCTGCTTCGTTTTGGACGTAGCACTTTTTGCCTCTCTAGTGTAGTGTTGATTCTTATCTTGCCTAGTACCATTCAGTGGTCGATTCCTACATTCACCTTGTTGACTGTTTTTACTTTGTTTTTTATGTAGCCATCTGAGCTTTTCCAGGTCCATTTTCTGGCTGTTCCTTTTTTGAAGAAAGTGTTCCATTATTTTCATTTTGTTGCTGAAGGCAAATTCAACAAGTCGGTCGCTCCTGGCATTTCTTTGCATTGAACAATCTGTCGTAAAGTTTTTAATCTTTGGTCCATCTTGTAGCTTACAGCACATTTTATTAAAAAAACGTGATCTTTAACTTTTACTTCCGGTACGCACAGGACATGCAGGAAGCTAAACAATTTAAAAACCATATCTCCTGAACCACATGTCATAACAGCAAGTTCAAAGAGTTCCTTTGGGTATTACGACCAAACTCAACATAACTATTGAGTATAATGACATGTCGGTTTTTGTTTTTATTTTTTTCAACAACCGCTTTGTTGCTTTACAAACAAATGTCTAGTTCAAATTTTGTATCTCTTGATTTTCACTCATATCTGTGGCAGGTGTTCGTTTAAACCTTTTATTTCAGATAGGTTTCCTGTGATGCTTTTATGAACCAGGAAGCCGACTTGTGTTTCACTTTCGTCCTTCAGTCCTATGTGGTAGACACTGTTACCACTTTATAGTTCTGTGTATTGTTCACCTCGTCTGTGAACTTTGCCCAGCCCAATGATATCCCACTTTATTTCTTCTAATTCACCTGCTAGTTCCATTAGTCTCTCTTCCTGCAACAGTGATCTCACATAATATATTGTGATGTTCAGGTTCCATTGGTTGGCTGTCCTAACCCAGGGATTTTTAGCATCCCCTACTCCTTGCTTTGTCACAGCGTCACTTTGGTTCAGAGAAAAAGAGCTGCTGAGAACCAAAGCCTTGGCTTATTTGTGTCTATCGTGTTGGTTTGGTGAGGCCTACCCTTCCAGTGGACTGTTCACGTAATTAGGCACAACATTGCAGTCCAGCGGAACGTTCTTGTGGTTCACAGGATTGCAGACATATGCCCGCAAGAATGTTTCTTCATGCCTATAACTTGCCCAACTTTTGAGACGCTCCCTTAATTACATGGTTTCTCCTCAAACCACACTTGATTATATTCACACCATTCAAAATATTTCAAATCCTACTGCTGCTCTAAAGACAGAATAACTTACCAATGACTTTGGTGGTTGATTCCTGACAAAACATCACTGATTCTACAATCTTATGCATGTTTTCTACTCGATCCATCGATGCCCCCTTAACCTTCGCATCATTCACAAGATGTTCTGCAAACAAACAGAGCAAACTCTTAATCACGGAAGAAGAAAAGGAAAAATGTCCCCAATTCTGTAGCATTTTCCTACATTAATATGAATGGTCTGTCCTCCTGGTAACAACATTGCGAGGAAAATGGGGAAATGAGGAAGGATATATTTATTGTCAAGAGTGTCCCAACCATTTCGCTGGGATAGTCTGAGTTCATCTATACAGCCTTTATTGAAGGTGGACAAACTTGGGAGCAGCAGACTAGTGTCATGTGTCCAAACCATTTTTGTCCAGTCTTATTCAGTCTGTTTGAGAGATAACTAGCACAGATTATGTCTACCGGAGTTGGAGGAAAAACTTGGATTAATTATTTAATTCTGAATTTTTCCTTACCAGCCTGCTCAGCAAAATGTTGAACTTTCAAAATTATTTCGTTGGCAGTAGATGGAAGGAATTCTCTGTGTTTATAGCTTGCAAGCTGACAACACACTTTTTTAGATGACTCAGTAACTTGTTTGTAGACATTCATCATGCTGTCCAAATATGCCTGCCTCTCAGTAACCCTACAAAATTGGACAAATAAGCAAATGATTAACATTCAAACCATTGTTTAATTGAGCATTACTAAATAAACCCAGCTACAGTAGTTCATGGTCTAAAACATGTTTATCCAATAAAGACAAGGCTGGAGATGGAAAGACTGGTTCTAGCCAACACATGTGTTGCACTGATAGGGCATTAGAGCTCAACTTAAAATTCTATTTCAAACAAATATTGTGTGTGCAATAAGACCTCTCGCTAAACCGGGGCCCTGGAACAGGAAATGCAAATTGGGACAACTGGTCTGGAATTCATTCTTGAAATCTCCCCTTTCCAGGGATTACTGGGTAATTCCCACTTCCACACGATTGGCCTTTTGTTATTGAGAGATTGATAGGCTGCCACCATTGTATTTGGCATGGAAGCTAAGTCTGATACTGCAGCATTCCATGGCTAATTCTATTATGTCATTGGTCACACTACATGAAACACATGAGATTGCCCCAATCGCAGTTTCAGTGAGCCTGTGTACCTTGACGAAGCAACACATTGTGTTCCAGGCTCAGTCTTGTGTAGCTTAAAAGTAAATGAAATATTGTAGCGTAGTTACAACCAGCTTAAGGCCGCTGGTCTTGTATAAGTGCTGGTAATAATTATAGTGTAACATGATTACACAAGTAGAAAAATCTAAATTTTCCTCAGGAAAAAATCAGGAGGCTCTTCAAAAGAACAACTGAATACGGACGAAATGGATAAATCTACCATTAAACGGCAAAGAGCAACTAATGTAAAGTACAGTGAGCAAAAAAAAAAGATTCTTGCAATATTGATAACATTGTCTTTGCTGCAGACCAAGCATCAACGTACCATACCAGTGAGTTCAGCACGAAACCTGAAAATACTCATACGCCAATCCTGAACATGTTGCCTGAAATTAATGAAAACCAAGAGAGTCTTGGGAAACGTATAGAAAGCTACGAAGAAAGCTTTGACTATGTGGAGAGCGAGTACCCTTCATCAGATGTGCAGTCAAGCACAAGTGACGGCCTTTGGCTCAGTGGTCCCCATAGCAGTAAGCCAACCACATCAGATAAGTCAGATTCCTCAGGTGAAAGTATTTTCAAAACTATGACAAAGAAGTTCACCACAAAAGAACAGTGCGACAAAGATATAGATTCAAATCTGGCAGACATGATTAACATGTTATTCAGAGACTGTCTTGTTCAGAGAGAGTTTCTGAAGATAAAATCAACGAGATGATTAAGAAGTTTAAGAAACCAGAGCTGCTCTGCTGTTCCTGTAAGTCAGCTCATAAACAAGATCTCTGTACACAAAATTTCAATCCTTCCAAAGTTCCCTTGTGAAGGATGCATCCGCAGGCACACAGCTGGTGCAGGAACTGGCTCAATTGGTAAGCAGGTCAGGCACGGTTGACCTACAAAAAGTACTTGACTTGGGTACGGGTTCGTTGGCCCTGTTGGGCAACACCAACTGCCTGCTTAACTTAAGGAGACGTGACTTGATGAAAACGGACCTGAAACAAGACTACCTCAATTTTGCTCATCAACAGTACCGTTCACTGATTAGAATCAGTACTTAATTTGGGTAATTATAATCACAGATAATTATCTGTTTGGTGATGATGTTGAAGTAGAGGGGGCTGAGGTCAAGGATTTTATTCGCCAACCACATATGATGGAAAGTTTAAAAAACTCTAGACAAGAATGCAGAGCAAGCCCATCAGCCAAAACATCAGTCAAGATAAACGATGTACATGTTAAGTACTTGTAGTACCACTGTCACTACAAGTAGTATCAGCAGTGATAGCCTCCATGCAGTGATATTTGAGGCAGGTAGACTGAAACATTTTGAGTCCCGTTGGCGTCAAATAACATAAGATGAGAGAATTATTGATGTAGCGTTATATGCACATGTTGAGTTCATTGGTGGAAAGCCACCTGTTCACTGCAACCTTTAAGCAATTTGAAATGCAGTAAATCAGTGCAATACATAAATGACTCAGAAATAACTGAGCTCCTTGCAAAAAGATTATCAAACTATCTCAACATGGCCAAAAAAGGATGGAACATATAGAATGATTCTAAATCTTAAAGGCCTTAATGAGCATGTCAAATACCATCTTTTTAAAATGGATACATTGATTCGGCTGTGCGACTCATTAAGCCTGGGTGCTCAATGGCTACAGTTGACCTTAAAGATGCATATTATTTGGTTCCAATAGCAGAGGAACATCAGAAATTCTTGAAATTTGAATGGAAACACAAACTGTTTCAGTTTACGTGTCTGCCTATATGTGGGTTGGCATCTGCCCCCGGATGTTTACAAGATTAATGAAGCCACTTTTTGCCTTATTAAGGCAATCTGGACATATCAATATGAGTTAACTTGGCGACTCGCTGTTAATTGGAACTTCTATTGCAGGGTAAATGTGGATAGTACATTGACCCTTTTACTCATCAGTTAAGTCGGTTATCCAGCCAACACAATATACTATTTTCTGGGCTTTATTATTGGCTCAAGTTCTATGACAGTTGCTTTGCCAACATATAAATCAAGTCATTTAATTGAGAAGTGCCAATCGTGACAAGGCAGAAAACGCATCTATTAGAACTACCCCATTCAGGCTTTAAAAAACCACTAAAGTACAATAAACAGAAGACTGAGAACAAACAATCCAACTAAGATTTACAAAAACCAGAGGTAGTACAAAAAGTACAAAAACAAACAGCAGCCTAGCTATTGCCCAAAAGTAAACTAATTTACTATCTAAAAGAGCAAACCCCGTAAAAAGAAAGACATTAGGACAAACAAGATATCAAAAATACATGGAAAGATTATATAAACTCTTATAAAAACATTATGAACACTGTTATAAAAACATTATAAAAACAAAGAAGACAAGAGTTATTAAAAGAATAAAGACTCAACTGGGTAATGGTCATGTCAATATGTGATTGAACATAAGAGTTATATACTGAGGTGAATCAATAGTTTGTTCTCTTAAATGGAAAGGTAAAACATTCCAAATATACGGAAAACAGTTAAAAACATAAAATTTTTAAGAGTTTGTGCACGCAAATCCAATATTGAAATTATAACTGTCAACATGGTGAGTATTAATAATAGGAAGCAGTTTTGGCTCAATATCATACCTTTGGGTGAAAACAATGCAGAACAAAAACGAGAAGGAGATATTTGTACCGGTTATGAATGGAAGGAAGTTTAAAGATAATTAGTTGATCTAGGTAGTTAACATCCCGTCTGTAATTAAAACAAGCTCTGGTGAATCTGCATTGGATAATTTCAAGAGCATTTATGTGATTAGACTGAAATGGATACCAAGCCAGAACTGCATATTCTATGAGAAGTCCAATAATGATTTAAAAAGTAACGTAAGCGAAACAGAATCTTTAAACAAATCTAACTGATTGCAAAATGTGCTTTTTGTAAATAAACCGAATGTCAGTGTGTAGGTCTTGTTGCTCTGTTTGACCTCTTAACTCTTTAAGTGGCCACTTAGTTTTCGCGATTTGAACCTCAAACGCTTTTAGGTTTTTCGAAATTCTGTATAAAAAAGTCTTTCTTTCCAAACAAAAACGATCTTGCTGATTTGTGTTGCCTTGGTACATCCCAAAACAGACAATGTCACAAAAAGGCAAATGAATACCTTGTGCCCGCGGAGATAGGCATCAAGAGCTTTGCTAAGTTTTGTGGAAGTGGCCATGATGGTGTTGTGTGGCCGCAGCTGAAATCAATCATTGACCTTTAGCTTCGTTCGCCACGGACAGTTTGCATAGTCATATTCAATTAGTTACGTGATATGAATATTGCATACATTACAAGTCATTTACATAGTCTGGTCATGCCTCCAAATAGCAAATGCCCAAGACCTTGGTGGAATCCGGATGTAGGTCAGGAAAATAACACTAGTCACAGCGCCCTCTATGTTTATTCATTACAAGCGTGTACAATTTGCCATGTACATGTGTGAACGTTGGTTGTGTGTGCGTGCAAATACCATGGTCTTGGAACCAAGACTATGTTTCGACTTGATAAAGAGCCAAAATTTCTTTGGATTTTGGTGGCAATTTATGGTTAAATCTGAGAAAAAGTTAGAATGAGCCTGCCTATTAATTATCTTAACCCTATTTTTTAAAGCTTTGTTCTTATCCCATTTAAGACAACACTTTTGAACAAAACTAATTACGATCACTGTTAGTAGGCAAGAAAGAAACAATGTTGAAGATATTGTATGATCTATTTGTGAACAAAATGTGAAAAGTATCCCCTAAATCAACTACAATCTGGTTAAAATTCTCAACACCATAGCTGATATTTTTCACAACTTCTCTGCTAATGTTTGCCCCCCCGAAAAAAAGGGACAATCCCCAATGCAAAACAAAATTTTCTGATTACCTTTTAAATACTAATTAACATCCTACATGTATACTTACACAAATGTGTTCCTGATCCCTACCAACAAACAGGAAGACTGTAAGAATGTTAGGTCTAGCTAATAGAGTTGTGCCCTAGACTCAATAAGTACTGTTGTTATTAAAAAGTGTTCCCTGCAATTGTTGATCAATTGAAGTGAATCCATTTAAGCTACCAGACAGCACAAAGATTATGTCTTTATGACATGGGGTGGTACAGAAAGTAGAATTTTTATAAATTGACCTTCCTGCTGGACCGGAAGGAAAGGTAAAAATGGGTCATCTTTTTTAATAAAATGCCGCAAGTGTTGTAAGCTACAATGCAACACATTACGACTTTATGACATGTGGTTCAGGAGATTTGATTCTTTAAAGTTTTGAACTTCCTGTTTGGACCGGAAGTAAAGGTCAAAGTGGGGTCATCGTTTTGAATAAAATGTTGCAAAATGCTACAAAATAACACAAAATTACGACTTAATAACATGTGGTTCAGGAGATATGATTTTTTAAAGTAATAAGCTATGAATTACCGTAATTTGACACCTGATGACGTCATAGTAAAAAGTGTTTTTCATACTAACAAATTTTATAAGGTTATCTGATGGCATTTAACTTATTTCCATCTAATGCCTTCTTTCGAAAACCCAAAATGTGTGTAGGAATTACATGTAATGTATGTATTGGTCATGCACAAATCGAATGGGCTGTGCACAAAGCAATTGGTACTCTATTGGTTAGGAATTAAATAACCAAGCTACGCATTTCATGTTTTTTTTCATAGTCTTGAGTAAGTCCCAATCTCATAAGGGTCCACACCCAAGTGCACAGAAGATCAATCACAAGATTGACTAATTTAATATTCACATCGCTGTCACTTGCATAATTAATTAGAAATTTTAATCAAACGACATTTGAAAACTAAATCAGGAACAGCTATTTATGCAAAATAGCTGCAATTTGATCTGCCTGGATTTTTGGCAGGTGGAAAATAGATCAGATGATAGTTTTGAGCAATATTGTTAGAGTTGGCCAGTACCTACGAGCAGTCAATGTTGCGCCCTCCACCAAGGACTAATACAAAACCTAGCGTTGTAAATCAAGACTACAATTTTTTGCATAGGAAATTATTTTGTTTATAAACACATACCCAACAAATTACTAACCTTCTAATGTTCTCAGCTTCAACCTCAGCTTCAGCTTTTTTCTGTAGTGCAGTCTTTAACTTGGATTCCATTCTCTGCGATGTGAAAAGTATATAATTATCGTAACACAAAAGTTTTTGTCATTCGGGAAAGGAAGCAAGGTCAAATACAGATCACTACCGAACAAAACAATGTTATAAAAAACCTACCAGATGGCATAAGTTGTAAAAGTACCTGTTGTTCTGCCTGTTTCTTGTAATTCCATCAGTGATCAGTGATTACAATGATCAGTGATTACAATGATAAGTGATAACAATGATTAGTGATAACAATGATCAGTGATTACAAAGATCAGTTATTACAAGGATCAGTGATTACAATGATCAGTGATTACAATGATCAGTGATTACAGTGAAAAAGGGGTAAGAATGATTGATATATTCGGTCGCAAATTAAAGTTCAAAGTCGCAAACAGTTCAAGAATGGACAGGTTGCCACCATCGTTTATTATTGAATTCAGCTCAATGGGAGGTAAGTCCGAGTAAGTCCGTGTTCCAAGATTTCAGCATACATGTGCCATGGCCAAGGCTCTGAAAACCTTGGTGAGTGCCTACTTATATTTTCTCACATGACAACATCAAATTCCGTTGCTAATTATGAGATCCTTTGTAGTCTTTCTTTTGTCAAGTCATTGGTTCATTGTGGCATCCATATTTTCAAAAGGAAACGATTACTCAACAAGCTCCCTGGTCGGCATGGAAATTTTTGCAGAATACCGACATAAAGTGGTTTTAAAAGCAACTATAATGTATGTAATGAGCATGTCGATATCAATAATTTTTTTATCCCCTGCAAGGCTCTACATCACATCTGGAAATGTATTAGACACACGATTTCTGTCAACTGCAACTTTAAGAAAGACGGTAATTGAATGTTGTTTTTGTTTTGAGTCACACTCTATGAAGTGTTTGTTAAGTTTTTAAAGACCTTTCTGATGATGCTGTGTGCTCTCCAACAAAATGTCCAGGCTCAATCCTGGGACAAATTTTATGAATATCCGGAAATGTTTTTGGGTTTTTTAGTAGCAAGAAAATATTTCTCACAATGAAGCAATGTTCCAGAACTTTTAATGTTTCTTTTGAGAAAATGTCATTTTTGTTCAATGTGAATTAGCCACATCTTGGCCGTAAGCTACAGCCAATGATCGGCTCATGACATGCTAGAATCTCAGACTTAACTCCCATGACAAATACAATGTTGGCAGACTATCGATTCTTGCAATCATTGCTTGTGCAAAAAAAAAAAGGACAAAGGTCAGGAATTGGGGATTACATACTAACCCTTGCAAAAAGGAAGGTTTGAAGCAAAAATTCCAGTACCTTTTGATCTTCTTTACATTACAAAGTAAACCAAGCATAACACAGTAAATGTATGTACTGTGCACAGTACACAGCGGAATGTTGAGGTTATAAGTCTGCAGTGCACATCCTTGGACATTTTTTTTTAACGTGTCTGTCAGACTTCTGATTGCATTTCCGTAAAGGTTTTGCTTGTATACAAGGCGATAACTATTTTTAAACATGTGGAAAACAAAATCCAAGACTTAAAAATATCAATGGCATGCCAAGTTTTATTTATTTATTTGTTTAGGTAAAAAACACTTAAAGCAAACAAAGAAGTTAGAAGACAAGAAAACTCCACGTCCATCTCAAGCAGACTGGTTTGGGCTAAGATTATTTTTATACTAGTAATTTTGCAACATGCAAATGTGTTAATCATACCTTGTAGTGCAATTTGTTGCGATCTTGATGGTGTCTGAGTCGCTGTTGACGCATCTCTTCATTTTCTAGTTGCACATTCTGCATTTGTTGAATCCACATTCGAAATTTCTCGTTTTGCTGTTCAGCAAACATTGTGCAACTTTTTCCTGCCTGTTCAAGTAGTTGATTAGAATACTCTTCCACTTCATTCTGTCGTTTTGCAACTCCTTTCTTTAGAAAAAAATAAATTTCAAAATTACTTTTTAAAACTGCTTAAGAACTGTGTGACCAGTCACTTGTTTAGGTACAGAAAAATTATTACAACTTTTTTCCAAGTTCTGCCCATACATGTATATATGTGGAATAATTGATTGAATGTTAACAGGAAATAACCTTTGAATAACAATACAAAATACTTGACAACAGTCAATTTCGACAATGTGCTTCATGCTATTGAATAATACACAATTTTTTAGGAGGACCAACGAATTGGAAATTTGAATTTAGTTAAAACAAGAAAAGTTTGTTCAACACAAATGCTTGAAAGCCAGTCGGTTTCTTGACATTTTACCTAGGTTGTCCAAAGCTTCTGGATCCCGAGGACAATCCACTCACACCAGTTTAGAGTTCATATACCAGGTTCTTCTGAAGTTATTCAGTGGGACATCACTTCTAATAACAGGGTATTTGCACACTTTAAAAAGTCTAATTTAAGACTTTTTATGACTGTTTGAATGCTACACTTTACAAAATATAAGACCAAAAATAAGTGGAAAAGCAGGGGAGAAACAGCTACAACTGCTCACATTTTGTTACGTTATATATTTTTTTTAAATCAAGGTTTTACCACAAATGGATGATTTTTTTATAAATTGTTTTATAACGCCGGTACGTTAATCCAGATGTCGTTGGTTCAAGTCCGGCTCCAATCAAATTTTCTTTGTTCAAACTCAAGTTATTTAAAATGTACCAAGCTTCAACTTAACCCTGTCTTCACCAAAACGAATTAAAGTTGAGAGTTATAAAAAATAAAAATTAAAAAAATCATCCATTTGTGGTAAAACCTTGATTTAAAAAATATATATATGAATAAATAAATAAAAATAATTAATGACTTTTTAAATTAATAACTGTAGCATGTATGCTTCATTGGGTTAGAACATCATGTTTACACGCATACATTAAGTACCAGATAATAATATGATACCAGATATGTAATATATGAAAAACATTTACATACAACTGTACACCATGCAAACACACAGTAACACCATAGGCGCATATCTGCTCGAGGGTTTATAAAAAAAAATCCTGCTGCTAGGCCTAAACTTAGTTCTTTGAAATACAAACTTTATGCGAATCTGCTGGATATATAGACTATAGTCCATGCCTTACATATCCCTTCAGAATTTTTGTTTGTGGTCCACAGGTAGGCAGAAGAAGAAATGTTATTTTATGTGAAGATTATACTTGACCAAGTACAATTATAACTTATCCCACGCCCTAATGTTGCACGTTAGCGTACAGGTCACACGTAAAGTACCCCCCACAAAACCCCCAAAATGTGGGCATGTGAGTCAAACCACTTATTTTTCCTTTATATAAATTTATGGATGAATAATTTTGAAAAAAATCTCAAATATCTCTGATTTGACAGACAGAAAACAACTCCGAAGCAGTGGCGGATGGGATGGAGTTGGTGGGAGTATTGATGGGGGCTGGGGCGGGGGCGGGGTTAAGTGCACACCCATTTAATCAAATGGCACCTGTTTTGTACTTGGTCTCCCCCCTTTGTTTTCCCATTTTTGATTTCAGCGGTCAGAGTAGACCATAGTGATGCACATTATTTCTTCTCGAAATCAGGGTGCCCTAGGTGGAGCTGCCCCCACTCGCACAACCCTAGATTTACCCATGTCATGGAACTCGTTCTGTACAAGTCCTGCAATGGCTCTGCTTAACACATTTATTTACACACATTATGAATAGCAAATATTTACAGGAGAAAATGATTAATCCAGCAAATGTTTGCTCTGCAAGCAGCAACATTGGGCAAAATTGTGGGCTTGTAGTATGGACTTTACCTTAAGCAGTGCATGCATTTAAAGAATGAGTTGTTCTTTTTCAAAGCAATCATCAACAATGTCTTCTACATGATATCAACACCTCTTGCATTTTTGCTTATGAAGTGAGCATGCACTGACATTCTTGCATCTGCTTCCTATTGGGAACAATGCAGTTCATTAACATTAGTTACATCAACTTGAGCATTCTTTGGTGATATCACATGACAAAATGCTCTATGTGCAATGTACACTGTGACACCCTTTAAGTCCCCTGTCTTGCAGAGTCGGCACCTCTCGAACAGGAAGTGCACTATCTGTTCCTTGTTGTAGCTGCTTGACAGGTATTTCTTCCATTGTTTTGGCACTGGCTGGTCTTGTCTGGATATCCTAATTCTCTCAGAACCGCATGCAGCTCTGCGTTGCCTTTCTGCATTCTACACACTAATTATTGGATACCTGTCTGTTACAAAGTGGACAGTGTCAGATCCATGGCGGCATGCTAGAAGCACCAGATTTCTGAGTACCTTACCTGCAAGAACCCCCATAGTTGATGGCATATGCTTTGTACTCAGCTGCTGAAGTAGGGCCATCCCATCAACAATCCAAACACCTCCTTTTGAAGTTTCAACTGTAGGTGATTCTTTAGGTGAGGAATCGAAGAAGTGTAACAGTGTTGACTTGTTTGTTTTTCTAAGACCTCCACCAGCAGTTGCTATTGCTTGTGGGACTGGGCCTTATTTAAGGAGTAGGAAAGCATTGGTTGATCGATGTTCCCGAGTAATACCAGCCTAGCCATAAGCTCAGAGTTGTTTTCCCTTTTTCTGTATTAGTTACTGTCTTGCCACCATCTAAGAATGTTTCAAGCTTCATTTTTGACAGAGTCTCATCAAACCAATTTTTGCCTTCTGAAGTTGTTTCTGACAAAATTCCCTTACCATCTCATCACATTTCTTGTAAGCACCAAGAAGGATTACAAACATCGGACATTGCTATAACTCCCAAGGCAAGATGAATAAGGTCTCCACTGTCACAATCAAATGGATTAAACATATTTACTTTTGTGTCCATGATGCTTTCTACAGCTTAGCGATCACGATTCATGTGACTTTTAGTCAATTGTCTGCTCGGACTGATGTCTGCTGGGATCTGCCTGCCATGTCTTCCTATTGTCTGGTAATTGCAGCTCGCTCCTAATGAGCTCTTACCCACCTGTTTACTGCTCCTTTGTTGGTCGTGAAACCTTTCATGCCTCCCCTTGTCTTGGAATCTGTTGGCAGTTTGCTCAGTTGTCATGTCGCACGGCAGCATAGCGAATCCATGTGTGTCCTGCCTCTGTACAGCAAACTTGGCCTTCTTCAGCTCCGTGTATACAAATGGGTGCGTTGTTTCAAGGTTTTTCATCTCTAACCAATACACTGGGAGATATCTGGCATAGTTGGTTCGATCATATGCAAACATCCATGGCAAAAGTGCTTGGATAGCTACTAAATGGCCTACCCAGTTACCTTCCCTAGACGCTCTGATGAGAAGCAGAATATCGGCAATCATGTTGAGGTAGGAGCTCCAGAAAGCAAAAGTTGCACTACTGGTTCTCTTTTCTAGGATGTATTTCTTATAGGCTTCAAGCAAAGCATCAAACCTTTCTTCTTGCACCAACCTCTGGAAATCTGCCCTTGGATAAGTGGTGTGCAGCTGCATCATCACGTCTTGATACTCCTGCGCCTTCTCCTCTGAAAGACTGTCTGAGAAGCTCTGCAAGCTTAGCTTTTGAAGGGCTTCAGAAAGGAGCTAGTGGCTTCTGATGCTTTGATTATAGTGGTGGCCGTTTATTACGCCATTGATGGAACCACTTGCCGCAACTTCACTTTCAATGGGGATATCCTGTAATCCTGCATCACCAAACCTCTTGCCAACACAGGCTAAAGCTGTCATAATATGTGAAATGCACGCAGGCGGATCACAATGCATTTCATGAAGTTGGGCTTTTGCCATCGGATTGTTTGAGCCTTAGCCTATATAGCTTGTCGACAACTACTATAACAGATGGTAATTCCAATGTGTCAGCAAGTTCAACACTTCTATGAAGAATTGTATTAACTGTGTTGAGCTCTATAGATACCCTGTAGTTGCCTTTTCTGGTCTGCAGTGGTTATGAGTTGATTAAACCCAGTCTGCGAGGGTAGCAAGTGATTCTGTGGCATTTTCGCGAGGTAGTATGCAGCATCTTTCTCCCTAGCCTGCACAACTGAAGGTCATCTAGATTGACGTTTGCATCCAATGAGACAGTGGTAGCAAATGCTTCAGGTAAAGCTTTCTTCAGGCCACCAAACATGCCAAAGGGAACAATGTCCTTATCTGGAGCAGGAAGTGTGCGTTGTTTTGTTTGCTTGCCAGATGTTGATGGTGCATCCATTACTGATGATGATTGTGTATATTGATTATGTTGAATGGCGATACCATTTGTGTTATGAGTCAATCCGTTTCCAGACAAAGTCTCTACACCAAAGTCATTACAGTACTATCCCATACTGCAGTTGTAAAGACACCCTTTTGTGGGCAAGATGGTAAGGCATTTGGACCACGTACATGTAGAATTTCCTGCTGGGCTAATGCTGTGTTGTGTTCCAGTACATAACAATGTGAAGCACTGTAACCCAATCCATTCAGTAAACCTATGAGTCGAGTCGATCCACTGTCAGACGATCACTGTCAGATGGTCACTGTCAGACGGTCACTGTCAGACGGTCACTGTCAGACGGTCATTGTCATGGCTTATGATACCTGCTTTGGCATTGTTTTGTCCCTCTGGAGCTGAGATGGATTATGTCTTGTGCAATGTTCAGAATTCTGCGACTTTCAGAATCATTCACTGCAACATAGTTGGTTTCCTCTAAACAATCCAATTACCCATGTAATGAAATTGAAAAGCTTTCCCGGTACATAACAGGTAGCTTCAAAGGTCAAGTCATTTGCAGACGGGGGCCAGGGTAGTTTATTGTGAGAGATGTCTCAAATTACTTAGCGCAGGTCCAAAGCTGTTGCATACCGATCCCTGATTGTGGACATATTTGGAATCTGGATCTTTGGGTGAATGATGTGAGACTGCTTTGATATATCTGCTACCTCTGCCTCTGATGTGTCTACATCTGATGTGTCTACATCTGTTCCTGTTGTTTCCGAGTCAGAGGACCTTGAATCTTATTCAGGTCTTTAGTAGACAGTGTGGCTACATACAAATTCCCTCTCATAATTCCTTTTTGGCTTAAGGAAGCACAATTGAGGGTATTCTCTCTATAGTCTCTGCTTTAAATTCCACGTCTTATAGTGACTGGCATCTTTGTTTTTGTGTTCTGCTGCATCATCCTTATATACTTCAGCAGAACTGCATGTTGAAAAATACAAGAAATACCCAATAAATTAAGTTTAAATAAAAGAAATGCTAAATTATGTCTGCACTGCTTTGATATTAAAAGTGCATTTACATGGAAGTGGAAATATCATTACAAGGGAAAATGCTAACTCTTAGGCATTACCTACAGTTCCCCGTACACAAGTTTTGTAAATGAAAAAAGACATGGGGCATACCTCTAACATTTAATTGTTAATACCTCTTGTTTTTGACAGCCCGTCTTTGTTTTGTCAAATCAGTGAAATACTAGTAGCATTGTCAAATCAGTGAAATACTAGTAGCATTGTCAAATCAGTGAAATGCTTGTAGCATTGTCAAATCAGTGAAATGCTTGTAGCATTGTCAAATCAGTGAAATGCTTGTAGCATTGTCAAATCAGTGAAATACTAGTAGCATTGTCAAATCAGTGAAATACTAGTAGCATTGTCAAATCAGTGAAATGCTTGTAGCATTGTCAAATCAGTGAAATACTAGTAGCATTGTCAAATCAGTGAAATACTAGTAGCATTGTCAAATCAGTGAAATACTAGTAGCATTGTCAAATCAGTGAAATACTAGTAGCATTGTCAAATCAGTGAAATGCTTGTAGCATTGTCAAATCAGTGAAATGCTTGTAGCATTGTCAAATCAGTGAAATACTAGTAGCATTGTCAAATCAGTGAAATACTAGTAGCATTGTCAAATCAGTGAAATACTAGTAGCATTGTCAAATCAGTGAAATACTAGTAGCATTGTCAAATCAGTGAAATGCTTGTAGCATTGTCAAATCAGTGAAATACTAGTAGCATTGTCAAATCAGTGAAATGCTAGTAGCATTGTCAAATCAGTGAAATACTAGTAGCATTGTCAAATCAGTGAAATACTAGTAGCATTGTCAAATCAGTGAAATACTAGTAGCATTGTCAAATCAGTGAAATACTAGTAGCATTGTCAAATCAGTGAAATGCTTGTAGCATTGTCAAATCAGTGAAATGCTTGTAGCATTGTCAACATGCTCTGGCATCACCAGGCAAGACTACACCCATGAAGCTAGGTCATTCCATGTCAAATCACCAAATAAAAAGAAGATACTAAACCTCAACCCTCAAATTTTTACACCAGGATTTCAAATCTGCCCTTATTTTAAAGATTTGGATGGCTTTAGGGGGATGACCTAATTAATGACCTATATTTTGACCTTAAAATCGATACTGTGGCTAAAGTTACCTCGGCCGGTGACCAATGAATATTGTACCCTGGATAGTTCTACAACATATCAAAACATTTGAGGTATGTTACTTTTTTGTATCTGAGCAACATGAAGTTGAAATTCATGCTTCCATAGTCTGCAATGCAAAGCCATCAGAATACACTAGAAGGTCATCCAGTAAAGTGACTTCCCAGTTAATACACGCCTGGTAAGCATGTTGTACTATTGCAAATGCACTTAATCGTTGCAAATGCATTTTAATTTTGGAGAATCACTCTGTGGCCATGTCACCATCAACAAAGAGCTGCATTCACTGTAGCCAGTCTAGGCCTTGATCATCATCAGACGTCCGACTAGGACTATGTATGAAAAATGCTACTTCAGTCTCACTCTTAACTCAGCCTGGTGTATATCATTAGTCTTCTGTCCTTGCTCGATCATTTTTGATATGATGGTCTTACTTTTAGTTTTACTGGCAGTCCCCCCCAAATTTTGTAAATGAAAAAAAGAAAAACCCCAAAAACAAAAACAAACACGGGACCTACCTCTAACGTTAATAGTTGATGCCTCATGTTTTTGTTTGGCAATCGCAGCCCGTCTTTGCTTGGTCGAATCAGTGAAATACTGGTAGCATCCTCAAGTGCTCCTGCTGCATCGGCAGGCACAAGTACACCCAAGAAGCCGCTGTCTTCTTCCACAAAACGCTTTGCAATTTTGGCCCTATTCCCAACTAAATTCTGCCTCACACCAACACTTTTTTCAAATGTCTGCCACGTAGAATTGATGAATGGCCTAACAACTTCATCGCTAACTCCGTTGTCGTGGCAAATGCTCCTATTCTTTGGAGAATAGCTCCAATTTTCTGTCACGTCCGTGGCCATGTCACCATCACCGATGGAGGCGGCCATATTGTTTGTACCACACAACTGATGCCAAAGACTGTTATAACAGCGCGTCTTATTGGCTGAATGCGGGGCGCTGCCAAATGCCTTTCTCATTCGTGATAACTGACTCGTCAAAAAAATAGTAGTTAATCGTTACTTTTTGCCAATTTATGGTAAATTGTGCAGTCCATTTTCAAGGGATATGCTGCAAAAGTGATCTTCATAATGCATTTTGATTGCATAGTGATTTTCATGTTCTGCCCATAAGTGGACCACAAGAATGAAAGATACAAGCAGATGCCTATAGTCTAATAGGGGAGGAGATAAACAACTTTGATAGAAGAGAATGAAATACAAAAAAAATTCCGGAAACTGCCAACCATGCAGTGCAACATATCACCTTGCAGAAAAATTTCCACTAGACAGCTATCTATAGCAAACAAAGGGGGCTATAACACTTGTATAGGAGTAGCATACATTAAATGCCACAGAGGGTTGTAAGGGTAATGTGTTTCTCATATAGGAGGATGGAATACAGGCCCAAAATTGTTGTAAGCATGTATACATGCTACACTGGTTAATACAAACATGTATAGTTCGGTAGACTTCAAAAAGTGCACCTTTAATGTGTCATTACCACGTGTCCCGTGATGATGCCATCAATCAACAACTTCACACATCTTAGTCTGTTTAAAAGGTTTTGAAGTAGACACAATTTGAAATGAATACAAAAAACTTCACAACAGACAGCAAGAAAAGTGTACTTTTCACTTTTTTGAGCCTGATGATAGAACTTGAACTTGATGACGTCACCTCTGCTATATTTTTATACTAGAACCTTGCCAGACACTAACATAGGAACTAAAAAAAAATTGCAATTTTTAAAAGACAAAGCACTTCTGGTTTCTGCAGGAAATAAAGGTAAAATGGGGTCACACTCTGTGTAAGATCTGAAGAGTACCTCAAGAGCTTTCATGTCATGCAAATATCTTTTCTGTAGCTATTTTGGTTCTTAAGAATACATTTTTGAAAAACTTAAAACATTTTAAAATATTATTATGACGCCATCATCCCTCCCCCAAAAATAATTTAGTATTCAACTTAGCCAGAGTATTTTTGTTCTTGCTACTTTTTATAAATGTTTTAGAACACACTGCATCCCATCTATTAAATTTAGTTACTTAATGTTTCTTGTCCAGGATTTGGATTATGGCGTGTCGGATAACAGCACCGGACTCAAGCTCTTGTGTTTCTGATCAGCAGAGTGTGGGTTCGAGTCCCGGTCGGGACACTTGTGTCCTTAAGCAAGACACTTAACCATGGGACGTAAAGCCGTTGGTCCTGTGTGTTGTGTGAAGCACGTAAAAGAACCTAGTGCACTTATCGAAAAGAGAAGGGGTTCGCCCGGTGTTCCTGGTTTGATTGGCAGCATATTGCGCCACAGCACCTTGTAAACCATTACATGGTGCTATGTAAAGGAGTAGGTCTCATACTTCAAACGTAGCCCCTCATACCTTGCAGGAAAAAACTGAATGTTGAAGCGCCTTGAGTGTCACTGAGTGACAGATACGAGCGCTATATAAGAAGCCATTTATTATTTGTATAACTTAGTGGGAAATTCTGGGAAGAAAACCTACATGTGTACCTTCCTGGTTATTACATGTGCGGTTAATAATATGGCTGCTATGTAATAGCACTCTGCACCAATGCTAAAAATAGAAACTAAAGTAGCCGGATCTCAGACAATTGTGTCAAACTTCACTTACATACGCGTGCCTACTGTACATGTCCACGAGTATGTTTAATAGCGTGTACTGACTATACTACTAGTGGATTTTGGCATGTCGATGATGCAGTAATGTTTGTCCGAAAGGCAGGTATTTTGAGCAAAAGTGATGTCATTAGGGCATAGTGCTATTCCAAGCATATGAGTAGTGCATACACATGCACACATTTACCTTTAACTCTGTATTCCAGTGATGCTGACATTCAAGAATAGATACTTCTACCAATGCACTTTGATCAGGTGTGTCTGAACTCTGAAGACTGTTGACACTCTCTCTATAAGAAATGAGAAGAATGTGCAGTTTAATTTCTTATCAATAATAAACAAGAAAGCCTAGATAATAAAACAATAAAAAATAAAAGAAGATAAGGGTGATGACTAGGTCTTAAATGGACATTTTAGACAGAGTAGTCTCCTTTTTTATTCCCATTCATAATTAGGTGTTTGGACTTCAACGAGCACCTGTTGTTTTTGTTCTGTTTTTTTTTTTGGGGGGGGAGGGGGCGAGCAATATGTGCACAAACACGTTTCTGGTATGTTTTCCTTCTCATTAGGTGTTCGTGCAATACAAGCATGAACACCTCTTGTTTTTGTTGTTTTGTTTTTTTGGTGTTTGTTATTGTACCGTTTTGGGGTTTTTCCCCCAGTCTTCTTCCTTCCCACTGAACCTTCTATCGCAACTTTCGCAAAGACTTGAAACTTGGCATGTACTTAAACCTTGGCATCTAGATGGAACAAAATCTTTTTCAGGGTGATGTCATCGATTACCTTCTACCATTAAATCAAACAATAATATTTAAAAAAATCATATCTGGAGAACCATAATTGCTATACATGATCTTTGCACCATATGATAGCTCTGTAAATTTTGCACACTTCGTACACAAAGTACAGTGATGATTAAAAGGTAGTTATCCCCCCCAAAATGCAAGCAAAAAGAGCGAGAACGAGGTACCCGTAATCACCCTCACCCACCCGGTCCTGCACGCAATCGCTCGGTATCACTCGATAATGAAATGCCAAAAATGCAAGCACTTTCCAGGGCTCACTGACCCATGAACGATGGTCATCTTTTCCCAACTGAAGATCTTTAACCCAAGTAAAAATTCAAAATGGGTTCGCACATGATGGATGATGACTCACGTTCATAACCATCGTAAGAATAAACAATGTGCTGGAGGTTTCATAGATCTGTTGCTTTTCGTACAATTAATGAAGTCTTTGGAAAAGACATGTGACCCTTTGAGTCTTTTGTCCTCATGATTCTTTAGCGGTAAAATTATTCACACATTTAAAGATGAATGGCGACGTGGTGGTATTTTATTCCAGTCACAGCCAACACTGTTGCTAGGAAGCCCAAATGGGCTTATTATTTAAAACATCAAAGGGTCATAGTCTTGCTCGGCAAATTTTGCAATCCGATCTACATTTGGAAAGAAATCAGAGCTCTGTTTTAACTGGTCAAAATGTGAATTTACATTAAGCACCGTGTTCAGTGGCGGCATCACACATATATGGCCAGGAAGCATGGCCAGGAAGCATGGCCCTAAATACGTAAAAACCAATGACGTCCTTAGTTGAATGGAACTTGCGCATTTAATTGGCTAACAAGTTGCGCGGAGCAGAAAAATGTGGCGGAGGGGGTGGTACTTGTATCATTGCAGATGTCAATGTTAATGTTTTTTTGTTTTTGTTTAGTGTAATTTTTAAATTAACAGGACTTAAATGGGCAAAGGCTTTCACAAAAGTTAATGCAATTAGATCGTCTTGTATCCGGGTCAACTTAATCGTCTAGTAACAAATACATGTAAGTAATCTTGTAACATTTTGTGTTAACTTTTGTTATCTTTTGCATACATAGTGCATTATTCGTAATTTAATTTTATGTTAATTAATTTGCAAGTCAACAAGGCAGTTTAAACGATAAGAGATCAAGAAACGATACAGGATTTCTGGAAATACTAAGATTAAATGATTTATTTATAATATAACATTTAGTTTTACACACAATCCGTTTTACACAACAACCCTTGATTTGAACGATTATTGTCACTTCAGGTTTTCACCGAATGGCACAGGTACTCCTGAATTACATTTGATATCATAATAATAAGATAAATCATCTTTGAAGCAAAGTTCAAATATCATATCCAGTGTTCTCCACACATGGGTTTTGGGAGGGCGGGCCGTCCTCCCAAAGTTTAAGGCCGCCCTTCCAAAGAATTGGCTGCCCTGCTAAAATAATTGGCCGCCCTGCCAAAAAAATAACAAATCACGGAATGAAAGCAACACTGGTATGAGCTTCCTTTACACACAGACTATTTTTCACCTGCACTTAATACGATCAAACGAGTCATGCCCCGATTTCCAAACCACAGCATTAGAATTGGGATTGGTCATTTCAGTATACAAACATTAAAACACGATGCACATAACCACATGGTTCTGACATGCCGAGTAGCCACCGCACGTGCATCGGCCCAGGCCCCACAACGTATGGTCCACAACAGCAGGGTCCAAAGTCCAAGATAAACAACATTCCGCACGCTGTGATTGGCCGTTGTGATTACCAATATTCATAAGAGAGCTTGGCTAGTCTCCAACGCAGTACACGTTCACAAGCCGATTAAAGAATTGCCGCACAGTGTGTTGTACATTATACAGCCTTGGATTAAGGCTAAATAAATGTTCCCTGATTAGGCAATGTACCGGACTGCCCTAGAAGGGCTGGCAGTGTTTGATTTTAGGAAACAGGTCATGATATTGAATACATGAAAATAAAAAAGTTGGCCGAGTTACATAATATTTGGACATTTAAACTAAGGAAATTATTGTGAAAATGAAATTTTTACTAAACATAAGGGGGGGGGAGCCACAAAAAAAAAAAGTTTTCTGACTAGATGTGATCTTCTCTTCGATTTTGATACGTCTTTATGTATTCTAGAATTAACGGTGGCAAGTTCTACGAAAATCAATCAAACACTTTTGGGAAAATATGATCCCTGTCAGGCCCGTAGGAACAAAAAAGCCCTGTCCTTAGGGTGAACGAAATCTTTGGCATAAAATTGTTTGGGAACATTCAAGTAATAATTATAATATGTTATGTGTGTTACAATGTTTTGCGATTCCTCATGATCTTTATAGTTGACATTTTTCAGTTAATGACTTTACATTAAATCTCTTTTTTGAAGACGTGTGGCTCTGAAAAGCTGAAAAGAGCTGGTTGGTTTGTGTTTTGTCTTCAGTAGCCGGATGCTCTGCTTTCAATTCGGATTACTGCAGGAATAAGCTTCTGTAGATGGTCGATATACTTCGTGCAGGATGCAACCATCACCTTTGTCTCCCAGAAGGTCCAAATGCCTTGGATGAGCTCTTCGTTAGTGCTGGGCTTCACTTGACGTCTTAAGAAGTGTTTCAGCTCATGCCATAGGTTCTCTATCGGGTTCAAATCTGGGCTTTCTGCTGGAGTTTTTATCCAGTTGATCTCGGCATCCTTCATGAACTTCACATTGTCATGTGACGTGTGTTTGGGGTCATTATTCTGCTGAAAGCGGTGGCCATCTGGAAAATGTTTTCATAGATATGGCAGGAGGATTTCTTGAAGAATAACTTTCCTGAAGAACTCCCCATCCATTGGGGATTTTCCTTTTTTGGAAATTCCCGCCCACACGTGAAGTTTCAGTGGATGCTTTGGCTTTGGCTTCAGCTTTCTTGGTCTGTTCTTTTTTCTGATGGTGAGCTTGCTGTGCTTGTCAACCCTTGGCACAGACATCAATTGGGGCAGGCATGTGACCCCCCCCCCCCCAGTTACGCCACTACCTACAGCCAGGACCACTCCACTCCTGCTTTTTTTTTACTGCCATAATCCAGTACCACCTCCACCACACATGGCAACACTGTTGCATGGCATAAGGGACTTTGAAAGAAACTAGTCCACCCATGTGTCCCAGCCAGTACTGAACTCCAATTGACGGAAAGACGGGTCCACAAAGAGTGACCAATAAGAAATCGGCTCATTTAATTGGCCAGGAAATGCCAGGAAATGACAGCAAACGACCTCCTTTTATAGCACCATAAAGGAAAAGTGACCAAAGTTTTTGGTGAATGATAGGGCCTACTGGCTTTTAACAATGGCGCCGCTGTCAATCCCATCACTGGAGGTTCCCGTATTTTTGGCTTGGATAAATTTATTAGGTGTTCGGGCAATCGGCCCGGAACACCTCTTGTTTTTGTTCCGTTTAATTTTTTAAAATATAATTATACATGTATATGGTAGAAGACACCGCTGCAGTGATGTCAGGATGACGTCATCAGGTGTCGAGTTACATTAAATCAAAGTTTAATATTTGAAACAATCATAACTCCAAAACTACACAATGGATTTTTACAATCTATACATCATCTGATAGGCCTGTTCTGACTCTAAAAACGCTTTACAAAGTTTGACCTCATTTGACCCTGACTTCCGGTTCAAACCAGAATGAAAATTTCAAAAATTCATATCTCAAGAACTATTTATCATGTCATCACAATTTTTACATAAGATTGTAGGTCCGTAAGCCAGCTCAAACTTTTGCACAGACATTGTTAAAAGCTACCTATGTATCGACCCGCATTTACTGTGTGTAATGCAAAAAGTAATGGCGCTTGCTGTTCCGCTCCATTGATCAGACGGTTCATTGATCAGAATTTCCACGATGCCTGATATGAGGCTTTGTTGTTGCTAAATTGTCACCACATTTGTCTGCCAACAAAGACACACTAGCTCGGTGGTCTGGTGGTAAGACATCTACTCTTGCAGTGTAAATGTCATGGGATCAAATCCCACCCGAGTAATTTGCCTGTGTTGTTCTTTTTTTTACGAAACTCGATCGCAAAAGTACCGAGTACCGAGTATACCGAGTTAAAGGGGTTATTAAAGTCTTGATAAAAAATAAGTTTTGAAATCGGATTGACGTCATCAGTTTTTAAATTCATCAATGTTTCTTATTTCAAAATTGCAAATCTTTAGAGCCACCATTCAGTTTACATATACAATATTTCGTACTAAGACATGTTTACGCTAACTCGGACATGTCTACACCGAACACCTTGTTTTTGTTTCTACAAAAATTTATGTCTACTTTCAACATAATTTCGGAAACGTAAAAAAGAAGAAAAAAAACAACAACAAAAAACTATGGAGTTGAAGCGAAAGGAAAATTCTGAACTCGAGGAAACACTACATAATCTGAAAGGAAACAAATTGATGTTAGGGAAACTCATTATTATGAAAGATACTAGATCTGATTTTGGCAATTTGATTGAAAATGTATCTATTAATTTTACATTGCAGTTTTTAGAAGATTCTATACGAAATTAGCTTTCATTCAATGTTTAACGCGAAACAAATTAGCCAACGATAACTAATATAGTTAATTTAAATATATAAATTACTTATTGTCAGGATCCTACAATTATCTCGCCTCCATCAGCCATGTACAAGCATATTTGCATGTGACTTGTTTTTGTACATTGTCCGTTGTAAACTCAAAGATTTGTGTTTTTATGTATGTTTTAAAACGACAACATCTGAAGAAAAAAAAATCTTTTTAAGAAGCAAAACAATATTTATTTATTTATAATTATATCATGTTTTTCTTTCTGTTTTGGTCTGAATTGCCGGTGCATAAAAAATGGGAAGAATAAAACATTTATTTTATTCGGAACTTTCATGGTAAAGTGTTTTCCACTTGAAATACGTTTCAAGTTTTGTTTTTCTAATTTTGACGTTGATTACAAACCTCCCGCAACCCTCGACCCGCGACCCTCGAACGCAAATTTGTAGAGGGGATTACATTTACATGTCAACAACTATGAAAGACCAAACACTCTCTCATGGGAGAAAATAAGTGTGACATAATTGATGTTTAAAAACGATTGTTTGGCCTATAGTTATTAAATCATTTAAGGTGGGTTGAACTCCTCAGAACAATTTTCTGGCCACTAAATTTAGAATATTGGAAATCTGTAAGCTGGCAGAAAGGGCTGATATTCGGTGGTATGATTATTCTTGGTTTATTGAAATCATTTAAAAATACATTTTCCATCGCAGCCAAGGGCCAAATTAGGAAAAACAAAACAACAAAGAAAAACAGTCATTGGGGTGTTTTAAGATCGAAGTTCTTTCCCAACAATATTTTAAATTATCCCAAGTTTTTGTTGGCGGCTTTATGCCGTTGGTACTGTCAGCAATGCCACGAAGGATTTTCTGTGCTTTGTGTGGGCACAAGACATCGGACCTTTTTACACAATAATTACTTCCACTCAGTTCAATGATATTGGCAAACTAGTATCACTGAAGAATTCTCTTAAGAGGTCATTGTTTACGCATGAGCGCTCCTCGTAAGCCCTCGCTCAACATGGAAAAAGGAAACCTCCCCGAGAAAACCCGCTCCTGCTCGCAATTACTCGCAATCGCTCAGAGAAATTTGTGTTCGGTAAGGAGTTGTCCCGAGTGACACGCGTGTAACCGTTCCTCGTTTGGATAACTACCTTTAATCATCACTGTATGACCCCATTTTACCTTTACTTCCGGTCGAAAGCAGAAGTTGAAGTGAAAAACACCTTATTAAGGGCTAATATGAGCTCTACAGCCAAAGTGTTTTGGAATTTGAAGATGGTCTCAATGGATTAAGTTTTCTTTAATTTATTACCATTTAAAAATTATTGTATAATGGCGTCATAACTACGTCATCAGGGAAAATATACACGGCATCAAAAATTAATTATTTTATTATCTTCTTAATTTCTTCAAGTTTGAAATGTACAATAACTATGGTCACAACTAACACAACTGGAAAGTTTTATTTCAGTCAAGTTACCCAGGCAAAAGATAAAACGTAATGAACCCAAATTTTAGCACAGTTTTGAAGGAAGCTAAAAACAACCTTTGTCACAATTTCTTCTTTGAAATGTTCTTTCAGGTTGGTCTTTCAATGATTGTAGTGCAGTATATATTTCACTTATTGATTGGTAATTATTACCAATCAATAAGTACTTAAGAAGATATTCATGCATCAACTGATGCTACGTGTACACTTCCCACAAATTCAAAAATCTCTGTCGGCCCAATAACGCAATACACAGAAATCTCAATGCGACACACACAGCAGCCCACACAGCAGCCCGTCTGTCAAATGAACCAGATATTTTAGACCAAAGGTCACCAACATCAGTAGTTTTCTGGCTTAAACAAACAACTTTGTAGTTCATCAGGAATTAAATTGACAATCTTGGCCAGCTGCGTACTTTTTCTTCTTCTTTTTCAACTGTTAATTTATAAACTGTTTTTATTTATAAAGCTGAATTTCGATTGTCAGTAGTATCTTATGACCCATCCACCCACAATTTCGAGAATTATTTGTTTTTTTAAACATTAACTACTCTGAATGGCCACTTATTAAATATGTACAGAACAAACAGTTTTTTTACATGATCTATATATTCAAACAAAATGTGCAATGAGCTAATACCTTGCATTTATTCAAGCTGGGATGTGTTACATCTACAATTTTGAGGTCGCATCTCGATGACTTCGTCAAGTGTCACGTGAAGTCACCTTAACCCTTTCCTTACCATTGGCGACTTTAGTCGACCAAGCTTGCACACAAAAAAGCACTCAAGCCTGAGCACAAAGGCCATTTGTAATAAAGCTGTAGTTTTGTCCATGTTCACCCTCCATACCCAAGCTTACCATCGTTGGAAAGAGAGAGATCGGATCTTTCCAATGGCGGTAAAATAAAATAAGGTTGCTATTATGCAATCTCTTCAAATTGGAATAGGAAGATCCAAAATGCCAAACACCTACGGAGCGCCATATGGTTGTGTACAAAAAAGTGTTTGAGATTACAGATTGCACTGAGGAAAGAAAGACCAAGAACTTTGACATTTATTGGACCAATCTCAATGAGTTTTAGGTTATATGAAAGGGAATTTAATAAGGAAGAACTTTGTTATTACTTATTTTGCTGTAAAACAATATCTTCAAGGAGATAATGGAGTTTGTAAAAATGACCTTTGAATGAAAGCTTTCTGTTGTGTAAGAATGTGTGCTTCACGCTTGAGTGGTCAAACAATGCGGTCACCAGCGGTTGTTTATGTCCAAACAATTCGGTAACGAAAGGGTTAAAGGTGTACTTTTTGAAAATTTATATTTTCATTTTAAAAGGCGAGATCAAGCTGAAGCTGTGCATGTATTCAAGTCGGGATGTGTAACTCCAAAAATTGAAGGTCCTGTTCTAATGACGTCATCAAATGTCAAGTGACGTCAACTTAAAGGTGAAGTTTTAAAAAAGAAACACACATATTTTCTTGTGAAACTTTCCTGCACACCTAGTGGTTTTTTTTTTTTTTTGGGGGGGGTATTTTCTGTCATTTCTTCACTAAGAGATACATGTACATGAATAACTGAAAGAAGTCGATATAATTTTTGGAGGGCACCAAGGCCAGTAGAAAGGGCACCAAGGCCAAAAATTTGAAAATAGAAAAGGCACGAAGGCCACTAAGTTATGAAAGTTATAAAACAAAATACAACCAACGGCGAACCACTTTGTTGATTCATTTAACAAGTCTCTTTATTGAATAAGTGTCCAAGATAATATTCCTTAATCCGAGGAACAAAGAATGTCATGTCAATTGATCTAAATAAATATAAATATCAGATATAAATGAGGGAAAACACAAACTGTGACCTGCCTGCGAGTAAAGCATTTAGCCTTTTACAATATACACATAGGGTTAAGGGAGGGGACCCTCTTCTGACTCGGATGGTTGCGCTGACTAAGCTTGGGTGGTTATACGGTATTACCGAGTTGTCACGGTATTTTTTCAATACCGAAATCACCAAGAGCTGTGTAAGAAATACGAAATACCGTCCCGCAAGGTTTTCAATTTCATTACCGCGATATAAACAAAACCATGAACGCATGTGCTGTGTAGCCATTAAAAAAATAAAATAAAAAATTATCTGTTAGGCCATAAATGAGGAAAATACAAAACCCAAGTGTCCGTCCCGAGCAGACTGTTTATTGTTTGCGGTTTTCAGCAGTTTCCTGCCCCGGCGGCACCCGGCCGTAACTCTGTAAGTTAGCGGGCGATCACAGCACAAGCAAACGCACGTTTAACGTTTTGCAATGCCATTTGGGTGAGCTAACACCTCAAGAGGGCGCTACATTTTTAGTGCGCCCGCTACCGGCAGCTTGTATAAGTTGCGACAAAGAACGTCAAAAGCAGCAATCTTCTGATAAACACCCGACATTCCGCGACATCCTGGTTACAACCAGCGCCCGCTGTCGTTCAATTGTTCGTGTTATAGACTGGTCCCTTGTTAAAGTGGAAAGTCAGGTGTTCGGGCTATGGTTTGTGTACAACTGTGCATACAGTGTTTGCGTCGGATGGTGTTGCGATAAGCATGAACAATAAACAAGTTGCGCCACTGCACATGTCGTACAATGACTGTTGACGTCATGGATATCAATTATAACACATCAGAAGCTACAACAAGTTATTGTTGGCCGAAAACTAAAACATGTAAAAACTTTTATTAAAGGGGCACGACGGCCAACTTAGGAAAAGGGCACGGCAATTATGGCCGTGAAAAACTGTCACTAGTGTCAGTTATATTTGACACAAATGTGTTCCGCTAACTACGTATTATAGCATAAATATTTCACAACCCTTCGATGAAAGGTTTTCATTCATAAGTTGTTCACTTCTAAAACAGTATGCGCACCTTCTACTTGTTACTATCTAATCTTGAAATGTTTTATCTCTTGAATTTTGTTTAATTTACCAGTTTCATCCGAGTCTGATGGCAGGATAAGAGTCTGATGCCTGGGAAGGAGTGGAACACAGAAACTGGACATGCAGCTTTCAATATGAGCCATCTTCAGTCTTCAATGCTTCTGTTAGTTGTCTACTAAGATTGTTCCTTATTAAAATCATGCTAATGGAGAGTCCAAAATCATGCAAGGCTTTGACTTCTAATCTTCACTTGTGTGCTTCTTTGATCTGTAACTTTTCCAAGAGGTAAATTTACAGTAGTTTATTCAAAGTTCAAAATTTCACAAAGTTATTTTGCAAGGTCAAACGTTTCCAAAGGAATTGAAATAAAACTGCTGGCTGAGCCCATTTTCCATTTAAATGATTGCATTATGTTAAACATAGATAACATGACTGTGCGTAATACATGTAGGGCCTACTGTGAGACTTTCTGTTGAAATACAGACATTTTTTGAAACATTCTAAACACAAGTTATTGTATTTTGTTTATGCATTGAAAATAATGTGCTATGATTTATATAGTATTAGGCCCCGTTCCCACTGGACCCCGCATTGATCGCGCAATTCGAGAAAAGGGCGATCAGACCCCGCAATTTCTCGAAAAGGGCGATCAAAGGGCGATCAAGCGTAAGTGGGAACGCGAGGGCGATCAGGATCAGACCCCGCAATTTTGATCCACCTCGGGAGTAGGATTAAAGCGGGATCTGATCGCCCTTGTGGATTAATGGGCGATCAAAAGTCTAGTGGGAACGCAAAGGGCGATCAGACCCCGCAATTTGAGGGCGAACATCCGGTACGGTAGGCCCGAATGGCGCGAGTGTTTATTTGAGAAAATGTTTCTTCTAGAAGTACCTGTCGACTTGTTGGTGATGGTCTTCAGTGATTGCCGTTTCGAACATGAGGGCATACATGACGAATTTTCGTCGCAGAAAAAGCAACCGTCGCTCATTTCTCCGACGTCTACAATGTCTTCGATGTCGAGAACGAAGCTCAAAAAAAGCTGATATTCTAATACTATTCTGAAGACGTAGATGATGGCGCAACAAAATAAATGGCACAAAAAAGTCCATCATGTCGGTCAACAGTAGTCAGTATACAGTAGGGCCTACATGTACTATCATGACAAAAAAATGGCGACTGCCGCGCGCGCGTAGTAGAGGAGCCACCCAACACTGTGTGGTCGCCGTAGATACGTTGCGCCTGCGCACTGCCCACTTGGTCGACCTGCGTTGGTGAACTTTGAATCCACTTCCGTTCCCAAAAGGGAGATCAATGCGCGATCATACTCTAGTGGGAACGCGACCGCGATTCACGTCTGCGACTAATCCTTTTGCGGGGTCAGGATCTCGTAATTGTGGATCCAGTGGGAACGCGGTCTTAGTGTCAAGAAGATATTAGTTTGAGACTTGATATTAGTTTGTTTATTGTTAATACTGTTTTTCTTTTTCAGAATACAGCACATCCAGTATCGGAATGGTTTCCAGTGAAAGATTACACACATGTTGTGTTTCTCTCCTTATTTTCTTGCCGAGTGTATGATGCACCACAGAGGTAGAAATAGTACTTGACTAAATTTTTTAATAGTCCAAATTTACGAGAGGTTTAGACTTGTATCATCACGACGCGCCTTTGTTTATACAAAACAAGTGTCTTTAACATTTCATTCTATCAAAGGTCTTAAATAAACAAACCGTTCCGTACGGAAAACAATGTCTAAAAATCAAGCCAGCCATTTATAAATACAACCGACAGCTTACACTCTGCTCGACCTATTTTAACGACATCATCATCAAGTGTACATGTAATGAGAATCCAACTTTAATTGAATTCCTGTTGAAAAATTCTAAGAATACTTAACTTAATAATGTGAATATGAATAACATAGCTTGTGTAAACTAATTGTGATTTATTAATCAATAAAGAATCAATTTTTGTTAAAAATAAGTTTGATTCAGTGAATGGCATATATGATAGTTGTACTTGTGAGTATGTTCAAGCTTCGTATCGAGATCTGTAGCCAAGATAAAAGGGAAGTCGGAAAATGTCGCTACATATAAAATGAAAACATTTGACTCTCTGCCCTTTCAAATAATATGTACGATTTTATTTTTCACAAGAGGACGGCGTGTAATTTGATGACGTCACCAATGACAGACACATTGGATTGTTACAATCCATACGTTGTCTGAACGGTCTTGGTAAATTAAACACGTGCTGCATAAAATGTGAGCCGTTTGACCTTAACATCTGGTTCAAACCGGAAGTCAAAATTTAATGTTTAAAAAAAAGCATAACTTCTGAACCACACATTGGGTTTTGACAATCTATGCATCATTGGGAAGGTGTGTAACAAGTGAAGAAACGATACACAGAATTATACCCCATTTGACCTTGACTTCCGATTCAAACCGAAAGTTAATATTTATTATTCGAAAAAATAATAACTTCTTAACCAAACATTAGATTTTTTGCAATATATAAATCATCGTAATTGTCTTCACAAACGCTAAACAAAGTGTGACCCAATTTGACCTCGACTTCCAGTTTAAACCGACAGTTGAAGTATTCCATTGGAAAACAATCTAATTTCTGAACCAGACGTTGGGTTGATATGGTAAAATGTCGTCACCAGTTCATTCAATCACAATGTGACATCACTCACGAACACCTGTGTGTTTGTTGTTTACAAACACTGTATGTCTAGTTTTCTTCTCCATCTTCTTCTCCCGAACTCTTCTCTACAGCATAACTCAAGATTGAAACTGAATTGAACCTTGAAACTCATCAGACAATTGAACTTTAATAAAAAGACAACACACTCGGGTGTCGAATTACAAGGTTTTTAAAATTGAAAATGACCATTTTCTATTTGATGTATCTTCGTGAATTTGAAAGCTATGCAACTCATAATTGGGCATCTGATACATCAAGATTGGGGCAACATTTGAAAAGTTAACGCAAAAATCATATGACCTTTACTTCCGGTCTTAATGGAAGGTCAAAAGTCTGCCTTTGTGTTTTTTCGTTAAAAAAAAAATCAAATTTTTGTCATAACTCAAAATTGAAATTGATTTGAACCTTGAAACTCATCAGACAATTGAACCTTAATAGGAAGACGGCACAGATTTGATGATGCCATGATGACGTCATCGGGTGTCGAATTACAAGGTTTTCCAATTTTTTAAAATGACCATTTTCTATTTGCTATATTTCATTGAATTTAAAAGTTATGATGTTCAAAGTTTAGCATCTGATAGATCAAGACTGGAGCAAATTTGAAAAGTTAACGCAAAAATCGTAGGACCTTTACTTCCGGGTCGTTACCCAAGGTCGAAGTTTACCTTCAAAATTTTTCCTTCAAAAAGTCATGTTTTGTGATTTTCTACAGCATAACTTAAGATTGAAATTGAATTGACGGTTGAAACTCAACAAACAATTGAACCTCAGTATCAAGACGACACAAACTTGGTGATGTCATGATGGCGTCATCGGGTATTGAATTACATTAAATCAAAGTTTAATATTTGTAAAAAATCATAACTCAAAAACCACACGTTGGATTTTTACAATCTACACATCATCGGAAAGGTCGTTAAAAGTTCAACAAACACTACACACAACATGACCCCATTTGACCCTGACTTCCAGTTCAAACCGGAAGTTGAAAGTTTGAAAAATTCATATTTCAAAAACTTGAAATATTTTAACATGAATTTTTCATGAGGTTATACATGTAGATGAGATATCCTGCCGAAACCTTTGCACAGAGATTATAGCATTTTAATCTTTGCATCTGGTCAAAACCGGGCGTCAAAGCCCATGTGGTTGTTGACTTTCATTGAACGACAACGCACGATAGTGTAGGCCAACACAAACATACGCCGACACTGTACACAGCCACGCACGTGTACAATGCACGTGTAGTTTTTATTTGACATGAACTACATGTTCTGAATTGAATACTTTACATCTTCATGTGCGAATACATTTGGTGTCGCTTGTATTTCACTGTATTGCATACCCAAATAATAATAGTCCGTTTAATATTTGAAATATTCATAACTCCTTAACCACACATTGCATAGTTACAATCAATACGTCGTCTGAATGGCCTTGATAATTTAAACACGCGCTACACAAAATGCGACCCGTTAGACCTTAACTTCCGGTTCAAACCGGAAGTTGAAATTTAATATTTCAAAAAATCATAACTTCTGAACCGCACATTGGATATTTTTATAATCTATGCATCATTGGGAAGGTGTGTAACAAGAAACGATACACAGAATGTTATGCCCTTCCAGTTCAAACCGGAAGATAAAATTAATAATTAAAAAAATTATAACACTTCAACCACTCATTGTATTTTTATCAAGTAAACGTCATCAAAAAGAGCTCCTAAGACTTAATAACCCATACACAGTGTGACCTCATTAAACACTGACTTCCGGTTCAAACCGGAAGTTAAAAGAAAATCATAGTTTCAAAAAATCATAACTTCTAAAGCACACTTTGGTTTTTTCAATCTTTACATCATTTGCAAAGTATTTATCAACTTCAGAATTGACACACAGAATGTGACCCAATTTGACCTTGATTTCCGGTTTAAACCGGACGATCAAATTCAATACTTGAAACAATCATAACTCCCGAATTACACATTGGATTTTTATCAACTGCACGGCATTACAAAGGGACTTACCTAGCGCTACACAGTATGACCTCATGTGACCTAACTTTTGGCTCAAACCGGAAGTTGAAGATTTATATTGGAACAAAAGCTAACTCCTGAACCACAAATCGGGTTGATTAAATAAAATATCATTAAATCATAATTTGATGACATCGATCACGAACACCTTGTTTTTGTAGTAAACAAAAACTGAATGTCTAGTTTTTATCAATTTAATATTTTAAATTTTTTGTATGCGTATCGGCTGAAATTTGCACGTATCAGCACGTACATTGTAATTGGCGAGTATCGGCCGGATACATGTGCATAGGGAGCTGCACCTAATTGGTGAAAAGGATGAATACTTTCTGAGTTTTGTGGCCAAAACTCAGAAATTCTTTAATGGAGCTTTCCCGTAATGGTTTTTGTGTATGTCCATTCCTACATAAAAACAAATTAATGCACAAATTTGTCAAAAAGTACACAACATTTATACCATTTGAAAAAAGCCAAAGAAATGAACACCATTATTAGTGAATTGATGGATATGACATGCATGTGCATGGCACCATTTGTAATAGTGTACTTTTATTGACTTTTTTCAAATCACTCTTCCAAAATCTAGTGTTGGAGAATTTTCCTTTCAGCTAAAATGTATAGTACCTGAACATTTCTCCTTCTCGTTTGACTGTCATGACATCTGTTGTTAACTTTTCTTTGGCGCCATCACGTCTGATATTGGATGTAGTAGAATGCTGACAAGAATCGGATATGTTCTGTTCCAAAGGTCTTAAAGAACAGCACGCAATTTGCTGATATCCTGAACTTGAGACTCCCGAGGAAAGCTTGGGTGGGGAGTTGCACTGTTTAATAATCTCCTGAAATAAAGCGTAAACAATGTAATAATTACATGTTCAGTTTTAATTGGGGGCACACCCATGCTTTTGAGACTTTTTCGGAAATGACTTTTCTTTCAATTATGATCTTTGCAATGTTTCCCAAATGATAGGATCATATATTTTGTTGTTTGTAAGTTTTCTTGAAATGAAAGTTCCTCAAACTTGGAAGGAAGACAGTACATGTGTAAATAACAATAAAAATGGGGAATGAGGCAAATGGCATTAGATAACCATCACATTTAATGGGGTTTCCCTACGTGTGCATCACTTTGCTTCAGTGAGGTCAAATGAAGACTACATGTATACAAATGGGATGAAGTTTTACAAAAAGTTTTATGTTCTTTATAATCACAAAGGTATTTGTTAATTAGAATTACAGTGTGTGGGCCAAATCTGTTCTGTGTGGTAATGATTACATTAGAGGCCTTCAAAAGATAGAGCTGACAATTCACAGCAGCCTGCCCAGGACTACCAAAAGAGCAAAACAAAATCACTACGCTGATTACTGTAGAAGCAGTCACCACATCTACATGTAGTCAACCCCGATCCATACTTGAAGGAGGACAACCCCATTGTGGATGAACAAGAAGTATTCCACGTTTGAGCTCTCGCAGAGTTTGATAGTAACCCGTTGACAACTGTCTTTGTTACTCGCCAACTAATGTGGCTACCCAGGAGCTGGCCGAGAAGTTCTATAAAGATCTGCATAGCGCTGTTAGTAGTATACCTACCCACAATTTCCTGGCAATAAAAGGAGATTTCAAGAAAAAGCTGGGTTCCTGCAATGCACCATTCACATTCCACCATGCAACAACTAGGAATGGGCGCTCCTGGTAAAATTCAGAACAGAACACAACCTTCTTGTGGCAAATATGCATGTAGGTCAAGTCTGATCATAGCGTCATGTCCATTTAAAGGTGTGGTTGAGCCTTCAGGTTCTCAAGCAGAATAAGCAAACACGGTGCGACATGAAGATGATCTGTACACGATCTGACCTCCAGCAGCTATAGACGGTGATGGTTGTGGTCCGTAACTGCTTCCGTCTGTCAGAGGAGGATGAAGATCCATCAGTGAGTCGTAAACATTTTGTCGCAGAGAATAATGAGGCAATGAAAGAGGTCCTGCCCAAGAGGTCCTGCCCAAGAAACCTCAAGTCAGGAGGTCCCTGTGGTCACAACATCCGGACCTAGTGAAGGCAAGATGCACTGTTATTGAATCACATCAAGCTCTCGACAACGCAATGACTGCGGAAATCACTGATACATGAGAAAAAGGCTCAGCAGCTCTTCACGGTGTACGACACTTTGAATGAGGAAGACCTGAAGCAGAAGGTACAAAAGGTTGAGACAGCATGGCTGCAAGAGTAATTAACAAGATCACAGGGCATACAAGGATGAAAGATGTGCAAGTATTCATAAAAAGTCCAACAGAGCGGGGTAGCAACCTGACACTTCATTTCCTGCTTCGTTCCACAACTGTCGTATGCAGTGGAGAAGTCATAGCAGATTGTAAGAGGGTTGGTCTCTTGCTTGAAAGCTAAGCAGGGCTCCAATTTGACACTGGACCGCAGGCCCGAGGCCAGTGATTTTAGTGTCGGGCCAGTAAACTTATGACCGTACAGGTCCGGCGGTCTTGTGTTTTTTAATAATAACACGTCACTGTATTTTTTAATTCAACTGATCAATTGAGTATTGAAGTATTACCCACAAGAAAAACTAAATAATTCTTCTCTTAGTGCTTGGTACAAAACAGCTCAAAAGTGAAACTGTGTAGAGTGTTCTTTTCTTTTTTATTCCAGTCTTGTAACAAATTTTATGGTCCAGTAAAAGTTTTGAGCTAAAAGCCCTGCAGTCTTGTGGATTTTTCCCCCAAATTCGAGCCCTGCTAAGAAAACTGAGCAGAGTACCTCATGTACCTCGAGTCCTAGGTTAACTCAACAGAAGGCAATATCAAGATCAGGACAGCCAAAGCTTGGTAGGCCCTGAACAACATGAAGATCTGGAATTCAGCAATGTCTCAGGAGGTCAAGATCTCCTCTTTCTTGCCACCATCGAGTCAGCCCTTTTCTTCAGGTGTGAAACATGGTCGGTCATCAATTCCTTAACGGCTGTTAAACCCCCATGTTGCGGTCACCTCTCGGAACTCCTTGGTCGAAAAAAGTGTCCAGCGGCAGCGACCTCCCGAGGGTGTGCAACAAATATGCAGCATGCGGGATGCAGCTGCTGATGGGGCACTGTCAGCAACACCCTGAGCTCAAGGCTCATGGGTTGGTTCTGTGGGAGCTAGCACTATACTTGTACAGTTCAGTTCGTACTGCAAGGCTCAGATATTGGTAAGGTGCTCTCTTGAGTCACAGACACCTTTGTTCTCCCGTTCAAAGTTTCTGAAAACTTCCTCTAGTGTTAGAGTGAAAAGTCTCTTGTGGAAAGAATCAAGTCTCTCTGATGGAGCAGTTTGTGTAGATTTTTGCTGCGCTGAACATATACAAGGCCTAAAAAAAAAAAATAATTGTTATATGGCATAACCCGACCGACCCTAAAAATATGGCCGACCCTGGTTTTGTTGTTTTGTCTTTTTAAGGAAGAGTTTATTACTATTAAAAATTTAAATCTATAAAAATTAATTGTAATAAATACGTTTGAAACCATTTCTGACCGTTTCTCTTCAATTAAATGACAATAGCGCACGTGAAACTTTGGAATGCACAATGTTTTGCACAACAAACATGCAGAAGATTGCGCGCCGGCCCGACACTTTAGTAGTACAGACACAGAGAGAGATGCATGTACTGTACATGTATAGTCTGTCTCGTACCAGACTCCCATTATTCTGCGCTCGTTTCACAATCGACAATGGTGAATACATAGGCTGCTTTTCAGGTTTAAAAGTAGTAGCCACCAAATGCAAGTCTACCAAGCGAGTCAAAAAAATGCTCCTTTTCACAATAAATGAGGGTTACGGTGGCAAAATCCCAAAGAAAGATTATTTTTAAGTTCGTAAAATGGTTTGGCAAGTCTTGATATTTGCTAGATTTAATGTGGCCGTGATCGCAATCGCGATCGTTCATAAGTATACAAACAGTAAAACACGCACTCACATAACCACATGGTGGGTAGTGAGTATCCACCGGCCCCACAACGTTCACTTGCCCGCCGGATGTCCACGCATGCACACACAACACATGGTGTATTGTACAGTACAACAGAGCAGGTCCAAAGTCCATGCTAACCAACCTGCCAACATTCCGCACGTCGGAACAGCTAATAATAATAAAGCCAAATAAAAATCTTGACGAAAACAATAGCTATTCAGACTACTATGTTGGAACAGCTAATAATAATAAAAACAAATAAAAATCTTGACGAAAACAATAGCCATTCCGACTGTGTCCGAACAGCTAATACAAATCTTGACAAAAATAATAGCTGTTCCGACTACTGTTTCGGAACAGCTAATAACATTTTCGTAAATGTACAAAAAGTATCATTTTTATGACCCCCCCCCCCCCCCAATATTGTTTTCTCAGCCGGGTAATAAATGGCTACATGTATGTGCAGAACTTAATTTACAGGTAGTTATCGACAATTTCATAAAACTGAAAAACATACCTTTCAAGAGATGACTATACTAATTTGTGTGCAATTTACTTACATGTACGCGTCCATCTTTGAGCCAACAGCTGTCATAAACTAAGCCACCTTTCTTGGATATTTGCAATGCAGCTGTTGTCATTGTTTTATTGATCTTCCAAGTTGATTAAACAATATGTACACATGTACCTGCAGTAAAAATGATACAAACTGTGGTGATTTATGGCCAACAAATATAGAGGTCAGTAATTCTGAATTATACAAGACATTCAGCAAAATGTGTACATATGCACATGTACTGTCTGTTGTTTGACTGCTAAAAAATAAAGTGATGCACTGTGAAAGAATACATGTATTTGTTTTTACCCTTACACCGATGTGTATTAAGCACTGTGCCACCGGGCTAGCTTGGTGGCCTAGTGGTAAGACATCGGGGCCCAATTTCATGGCTCTGCTTACCGCCTAATTTTGCGCTTACGGTCACCATTCTCCGCTTACTGTGCAAGCGCCGAATTTCTGTGCTAGCTGTGTAAGCGAAGAATGCCTAGTAACATGGAGTATGCACGCGCACAAGCAAAAATTCTCTGTGAAATACGCTTGACATAAGCGCAGAATTTCCTGCTTTCGTAAGCGCCGATTCTTTGCTTACGGTAAGCAGAGCCATGAAATTGGGCCCTGCTCTAGCAATACAAAGGTCATGGGGTTGAATCCCACCCAATTGATTTGCCTGTAGATTTTATCACAGAACTTGGGAAAGTACTGAGTATACAGAGCTTAATACACATCGGTGTAGGGGTAAAAACAAATTATATTCTTTATCCCTGATGCAAAATTTACATCTATGAAAACACTGTAAAAGAATTTAACATTTACAAACCAACAGAATTTATATCTCTACAAAACTATAAAACTATAATACTGATACATTACAGAATGATCTTAAGATACATTTCAGTGTCAGCATTTAGAGGAAAGAAAGAGAACTTTAATGCTTTTGTGTTTTTCCTATGGACAGACAGATAGGACAATAGACAGACCACAAGACAATGCAGATACGGATTACAACAGGCACCTGACAAATTTGATCTAGAGATGCAGGTTGTAATGAGGGTTTGTTACACTCCATGCATGCCATGCCAAAACAATATATCCCGACAAAACAAATGTATTGTAGCTTTCTTTGGTAGATACAAATCCAGGTGGTGTGTATGGACAGGGAACCCCCCTTTTCAACCCCTTGGATGGATTCTTTCACCATTTTGGAGAGCCATTAAGAGAGAGAGAGAGAGGGATCCTTTCAATACAGTTTTTAGATTTGTTGGAGCAGCCAGTCCTTGCTGGCTTTTAAAGCATGCCATGCATACCACCTTAATTTATTTTAATATTGAGTGTTAACATTGTTCCCGTGCCAAAAAATTAGATGCTCAAAAATATGTTTTTGACCCTGTTGATGGAGTGCTCCAGGATTTTGGATAGTTAACAGGTTAGGAGAAAGGGGGACATTTTAGTACATGTAATTGAAATTATGAAGGCAATTTTTTTGCTTGTCCATACACCACCTTGATTTATTTTTGCACATTGTAAATATGGAATAAAGAGGCTTGGCAAGAATATGTTTTTCAACTTCCTACATTTATTATATCACGAGTATGACTAGCTGGCCCTACACACACTAACTGCTTAGTGTGTGAAGCCAACATGCACTAATAACATGATATAATGAATGCATGAATCCATCAGTCCGCCCAAGACGTAAGGCGGGTGTGACATGTAACATTAAGAGAATGTGTAGCCTAATCTTCTTGGTGAAGGAAGGGCTTGGAGAAGTGTATAGTGCAAACACTAATAACTTCAGAAATGTATTCATCGTGCAAAAAACCCAAAAGTTAAGAAGACCCAGAGTAACAACCGTGTCTTCAGAGTTTGTGTGATTTGGGAAGTTTTTCTGGTGTTTTCCAGTAGTTATCTGGTGTTTTCCAGTTGTTTGCCATTATTTTTCCAGTAACTTACATTTCCGATATTTTCATGTATTCCCGTGCATAGTCTGCAAAATATTGCATTGTAAAATGTAATGTAAGTGTAACTTAGCCTTCCTTATCTGCATGATTGACCATGAAACAAGGGGCTCCACAATCTACATGTACCAGTAGTGCTACCAGAAAGTAGGAGCACATGTGGAAAAACGTGTACTCTGAGGCTTGATCCAGTAACATATTTTTCTCTGTTTAAAATTGTGACTTTCAATAGGTGTAGCTATGAAAGGCATACTGGAAAACACCAGGAAACTACAGGTAATCACAGGGAAACTACTGGAAAACAACCAGAAAATAAATGTAGTTTTTATAGTTTGGATGACATAAATACAAGAATCCCCGCCGTATGCGTAATATGATTAATACGCGGGTTACTCAAATGAATGAACCGTTACATGATTTTTTCATTCAAATGAGTGCAATGATGCATGTCTGTATAAAAGCAGCATCCTTAGCAACAAAATCCCATTCAGGACGCTGCTTACTCTGCTGAGTGATAGTGTCAGATTTCCGTAACAGTGTCTATATTACAATATTAAGTTTAAAATGTCAACTAAAAAAGATTAACAATTTAACCCAGAGAAACTTTTCAACAAATTTAAAGAATACTTCAACTATAAATTCGATAGTATAGCAAGTTCGAACAAAGACAAGACCAACTTAGCATCAAAGAACTCACAAACAAATTGGAGGCGAAAGAATTGACTAAGCTTGGGAACTCTGCACAATTCGAATTCTGCGGCAATGTATCATTCTTTTTCTTATTTTAGCACGTTTTAGATAATTTACTCTCAACCCTTTTGGTCAAACTTCCCAAGACGCCTTGATGAAGTGAAGAAACTAATTTTCAACCAAGCTGTGTAAGCCAAAGCCCATGGCACAATAAATTATTTAAATACACATTAATTTCTGAACCACACTTAGATTTTTGTACAAATCTACACATAACTAGAAAAAAGATTTAACACTTTAAGAAACGATACACAGAATGTGACCCAATTGACCTAGACTTCCAGTTCAAACCAGAAGGGGAAATTTAATATTTGAAAGAATCATTTTTCGTGAACGACCCCTAACATTTCTACCATCTACATAATGGGCTCATAAAACGAACTCTTCACTTAGAAGTTGCAAATGACTGTTTAAAAAAAACGAAACTTCTGAACCACACATTGGCTTTTTACAATCTTTCCGTAATTGGAAAAGTATGAAACACTTACATATAGGACACACAAAATACACAGAACTTGACCTCATTTGACCTTGATTTTCGGCTCAAACCGGAAGATAAAATTTAATATTTGAAATAACCCAATTCCTGAATCACACATTGGATTTTTATCATATGTCATAAGACAGGGCCCCAAAGACTTAACCGAAAAGCTACACAGAGTGTGACCCCATATGACCTTGACTTCCTGATCAAACCGGAAGTTGAACTTTATATTGGAAAAAATCTAACTCCTGAACCAGGCAATGAATTGATATGGTAAAATGTCATCACCAATTCATTTAATCACAATTTGATGACATCACTCACGAACACCTTGTTTTTGTAAATCTTTTTGCAGTGTCCCGGGAGGATGGAGGATAGGGTTACGATTATCACAACTAGTGCCAGTGAAGAAGTGTAATAAAAAACTAGACATTGAATTTTTGTTTGCTACAAAAACAAGGTGTTCGTGATCGATGTCATCAAATTAAGATTAAATGATATTTAATTCTATCACCTCGATTTGTGGTTCAGGAGTAAGATTTTGTTCCAATATAAATCTTCAACTTCCGGTTTGAACCAAAACTTAGGTCAAATGAGGTCATACTGTGTAGCGCTAGGTAAGTCCTAGGAGCTCTCTGTAATGCCGTGTAGTTGATAAAAATCCAATGTGTAGTTCGGGAGTTATGATTGTTTCAAGTATTGAATTTGATCATCCCATTTGAACCGGAAGTCAAGGTCAAATTGGGTTGCATTCTGTGTGTCAATTCTTAAGTTGATAAATACTTTGCCAATGATGTAAAAATTGCAAAAAAAACCAAAGTGTGCTTTAGAAGTTATGATTTTTGGAAACATTAATTTTTAACTTCCGGTTTGAACCGGATGTCAGTGTTAAACGAGGACACACTGTGTATCGTTTGTTAAGTCTTAGGAGCTCTTTCTGATGACATTTACTTAATAAAAATACAATGAGTGGTTGAGGAGTTATTAATTTGTTAATTATTAAATTCATCTTCCGGTTTGAACCGGGAGTCAAGGTCGAAGGGCATAACATTTTGTGTATCGGTTCTTCACTTGTTATCTACCTTCCAAATGATACATTGATTGTAAAAATCCAATGTGTGGTTCAGAAGTTAGGATTTTTTGAAACATTAAATTTAAACTTCCGGTTTGAACCGGAAGTTAAGGTCAAACGGGTCACATTTTGTGTAGCGCGTGTTTAATCTATCAATACCATTCAGACGACGTATGGATTGTAACAATCCAATGTGTGGTTAAGGAGTTATGAATTTTTCAAATATTACACGGACTACCATTATTTGGATGTGCAATATACAATGAAATAGAGAGCGACGCCAAATGTATTCCTATATGTGGCTTTACAGTTTCAATACAGACATGTTAACTTAAACCACACGTGCAATGTACATGTGGCTGTATGGACGTGTAGCGAGACCTTAACTACACGTGCATCGTACACGTGCGTGGCTGGTACAGGTTTGACATACATTGTATTTACGTGTAGGCCTACACTACCGTGTGTTGTCGTACAAGGTCGTTCAACAGACACGTGCGATTTGACGTCAAGTTTGAACCAAATGCAAAGGTTAAAATGTTATTATCTCTGTGAAAAGGTTTCGGCAGGATAACTCATCTATAACCTGATGCAAAATTCAGGTTAAAATGTTACGTAGTTGTTGAGATATGAATTTTTCAAACTTTCAACTTCCGGTTCAAGGTCAAATGGGGTCATGTTGTGTGAAGCATTTGTTGAACTTTTAACGACCAATCCGATGTGTAGATTGTAAAAATCCAACATGTGGTTCATGAGTTATGATTTTTTACAAATATTAAACTTTTATTTCATGTTATTCAATAATAATAATAATAATAACTGCATTTATAGAGCGCCATATATCCAATAAATTGCTCAAAGGCGCTGTACATAAAAAGTTAAACACCAAGCATTAAAATCATTAAAATCAGAAACAAAAATAGCAACAACAGACAAAAAAATAAAATAAATAAATAAATAAGTAAAAAATATGATTAAATTTACATCTATTTTTTACATAACAAAACAAGCCAAACTTACATATTTTAAAAATACAACAACTACAAAAGAGGGCTCAATGCAAGAAACAAAAAGCATGAATAAATGTTTGAAAAAATGTTCACAAATGAACACAAAAACTAGTTATTCTGCATTAAAAAGATAAGTCTTAAGACGTGATTTAAAAACAGCTAGGGAGTTCAAATTTCTTAAGTCCTCAGGAAGTCTATTCCAGAGCTGTGGCGTAGCCCTGCAGAAAGATCTTTCTCCAGCTGATTTAAGTTTGACTGCTGGGACCCTGAGGAGAGATGTATCAGAAGACGACCTATGTGATGGGGCAGGAGTATAATGGCATCAGCAGATCAGTTAGGTATTGAGGGGCGATATTTTTGCAGGCTTTGTAAATGAAGAGAATCAGTTTGTACTGAATCCTGCGAGTTACAGGCAGCCAATGTAAGGATCTGAGAACTGGTGTGATATGGTCTTTGCGTCTGGTACCAGTAAGGATCCTCGCAGCCATATTCTGAATTCGCTGAAGGCGAGATATTGCACACTGTGGGAGACCATGTAGCAGGGCATTACAGGAATCTAAGCGTGAGGTGACGAAAGCATGTATTGCAGTTGCCGCTGCTTCATCAGTGAGGTGCTTTCTGCTGAGTCTTTGTTGTACAGCTGATGGTACGCAGCCTTACAAACGGAGGTGATATGTGAACCATAACCCAGTGATGAGTCAAAGATGACACCAAGGTTGCGAACGTTATCCTTGGGCAGGATAGTACAGTTAGGTATATCGATGCTTGATTGATGAACTTTGACACGTTGTTGGTGGGTGCCAATAAGCAAAAATTCAGTCTTATCACCGTTGAGCTTGAGTCTGTTTAGCACCATCCACTCTTGAATTTTGGCAACACACTCTCCAATTCTGTTATAACAGGTAACGGTTGAAGGAGATGAAGGTTTAAACGACAGGTAAAGCTGCGTATCATCTGCATACAAATGGTATCGAAGTCCATATCGCGTTACTAAGTCTCCCAATGGTGAGGTGTAGATGGTAAATAGAAAAGGCCCCAGGACGGAACCTTGTGGAACACCGCAGGAGAGGGGGAGTGGCGTTGAGAGCGAGTCATTCACACGCACTTGCTGCATCCTGTCAGTGAGGTATGATTGAAACCATTTCAGTGCGCCTGATGTAATTCCAAGTCTGTCTGACATTCGTTGAAGCAAGATGGTATGATTCACTGTGTCGAAAGCAGCAGACATGTCTAAAAGGATCAAAGCAACAACCTCCTGTCTATCCATGGCCATGAGAACATCGTTTTGCACCGCCAAAAGTGCAGTCTCCGTACTGTGTCCTACACGGTAAGCTGATTGAAAAGGCTCAAACAAATCATTCCTCTTCATATGTGCAAGTAGCTGGTCCAACACTGCTCGCTCAATCAACTTGGAACATACAGTAAGTTTGAAATAGGACGGTAGTTTTCCTTGACCAGTGGTAGCCCCGTTTTTTTAAGCAATGGCTTAACGACAGCTAATTTGTAGTCTTGAGGTACACAGGATGAGGTAAGTGAGTTGTTGATAATGGTAGTGATAGCATCCACAACCTCACTATCACAAAGCCTGAGTAGCCATGTCGGTAGAGGAACAAGTTCGCATGATTTATTTGGAGCTTTCTTCATGAGTTGCCAGACATCCCTCGCAAACAATGGTGTAAAGCAGAAGAGTTCGGTGTTATACATCCTGCTCTCTGAGAGGGGTCTTGTCTCCGTCAGAGAGCCAGCCGCCTGGTTTACTTGTTGATCAATGTTGCTAATTTTCTCTACAAAGAAGATACCAAAATCATCAGCAAGCTTTCGATCACTATTGTGGCAAGGGAAAGGGGAGTCTGCTTTTCTGTTGAGAATCAAGATTATAACTTTGAATAGATTTCTGGACTTGTTAGCGTTTTCAAGAATCATGTCGGAGTAAAACTTAATGGCGGCATCATCCAACATTTTTGTAACTTTAACTTTCTGTTCACAAAAGAGCTTACGGTCATTTGGTGATTTTGTGCGCCTCCATCTCCGTTCAAGCTGCCTCCGCTTTCTCTTTTCTTGAAAATGATCACTTGAAAAACCACAGGGGCGATGTCTTAGTGTGATGACCCGACGATGCTCTGGGGCAGGCTTGTTTAACAGCTCTCGAAGAACACGATTGTAATTTTGAACAGCACAATCAAGATCTGTACATTTCAGAACATCCTGCATAGCGACACCAACATCAGCCTTGAAATCGTTGTGATTAATACAGTTGTATTTTCTGTACACCATTTCTTTTTTCCATGCTCTTGGCTTACTCAAGGAGAGTTCACATGTGATGCAAAAGTGGTCTGAAATCTGGTAGGCCACCTCGACATTGTGCACAAAATCTGGGGATCTTGAAATAATCAGGTTCAGGGTATGATCACTTACATGTGTTGGTTTGTCTACATGTTGCACCAAATTGAACGAGTCCAGGAATTCCAAAAAGCGATATGCTTCACTACTGGTAGGGACGTTGACATGAAAATTGAAATCCCCGACAACAAGTAGTTCCTCCGGTGCAATGGTACAATCGTCGAGTAAATTTGCAAACTCCTCATAAAACACCGACAGGGGTGTTCTGTTTTGTGCTGATGGTGTTGGACGATACACAGCTAGTAATCTCATCGACTTATTGTAAGTGCACACAATATCCATAAATTCCATGGATCTGGAGATGGCTTTTTGCTTCAATTCAACTGCTACTCCTTTCAACTGCTACTCCTTTCAACTGCTACTCCTTTCAACACCACCACCTTGACGATCATCCCTTGAAAGGTGTATCAAATCATAACCGTCTGGTTTGAGTTTTCCTATAACATGGTTGTCGTAGGAGAACAACCATGACTCAGTTATAACTATCAATTCAAGGTCATTGTCCAAAATGTAATGGGTAATTTCAGCAGATTTCTGACGACAAGACTGAGCATTCATCAGACCAAACTTCAACGGTTTCAGTTTATCTGATGATTGATCGATGTTTAAAGGGATGAGATTTTGGCTACATACTGGCAATGTTCGGGTTGAGTTGCCTGTTTGCAAACGGGCACCATGTGGAGTCAGAACAACCTCAATTTTGCGTTGTTTTCTGGAACCTGCACGCACTCCTCTATGTGTTGGTAAAAAGGCATCCCTGTGAATTCCAAGCTCTATAATGGTGTTCCATGAAGAACTGGGCAGTAGTTGTTGTAAGCCCACTGAATACAGTTCCAAGAGTTGTGATCTTTTGTACATACATGTATACACCATGGTGGGTATAGCACACTGGCTGTGTGTATTAGTGTTGATAACTAAGTGTGTCTTTGTATGGGCCACAAGCCCCAGTGCACAACAATACACTGCAATGCACTGTAGTAGAAGTTATGGTGGTTTGGTGTACACAGATTCAGCCATGCAAGATTTCAGTACCATCCAAGGAGATGCAAAAAACACACAAACAGTTTTTCAGTCTGCTTGCTGAAACTCCACATCCAAATGTACACCACAGGTCCCAGGGTGGTCACCAAAACATAATGAACAAATCAGTATAAAAATGAAGTAACAGAACAGTACACTTAAGTGAAAAATAAAGGCAATTTGCAGAGCACTATTTTACTGTGATTAATTAACGTCTATGAAATCGTTGCAATACCTGCTGCTATGGATTCAAACTGCCTCTAGCCATCGGGCTAGCTCGGTGGTCTAGTGAGTGGTAAGACATATATCTGCTCTAGCAATAACAAGTTTGTGGGTTCTGATCCCATCCAAGTGATTGCCTGTGGATTTTTTTTCACAGAACTCGGGAAAGTACATGTACATGTATACAGTGCTGAAATAATACACATCAGTGTAAAGCCCAGTTCATACTTCCTGCGAATGCCAAAGCGAAGCGAGTTTTGGTGATGCAATAACAATCGGTACATGCTGCCCTTCCAATTGTGATGCGAGAAAATTCACTTTGCACAAACATGACGAAGGAAGTACATGTATGAACCGGGCTTTAGGGTGAAAACCAAATTATAATAGGTTAGTATATTAGTACTATTTTTGATATTACCAAAACTAGTAATAATTTGGTAATATCAAAAATAGTAATACCATTTATATTACTAGTATTATAATAGTATTACTACATAAAAACAAAAATGCTCTAGACCTACACTTATGCGGAACAATGCAGTTCGTTCTGCTATCGTCGTGGAGATGATAGCAGAACGAATCACATTATAGTTCTAGGACTTAAGCTGCTAGTGTTGGGCGCAATCTTTGAAGTTGTCCTTTTTTCAAATTCATGCAGAAAGGTAGCAACATTTGTTTCCTTGCATGATTTTAAAATTTGCACAGGATAGCTCGGGCGCAAATTTTGAACACCGCGCGATCTTTGTTGTCAACTATAATTCTCACCATAGGCTGATACATGTAGGTGTCGTTAAATATACACTATTAAGCGATACACTTGGAAAATAATTAAGGCTTCTTATGGTAACGGTTTTGAATTGGCCAGACCCAGAAAGATCCACTTGTAGCAGCTTTGAACAAAATATAGTTAAAATCATTTTCAGAAAAGATTCCATTTGAAGTAATGTGCTTGTGAAAGGTCTAAATAGGGCCTATTATCGTTTTTCATCCCCCCCCCCCCCAACATTGAAAATCTACTCTATAAATTTAATGTTAATTTTACTACAGGTTTTCCTAGTCATTGTCGGCCACATTTAATATTTTTATACAAAAGGTGACTCTTTCGAACCACTAATTTGAATAGACACTTGGGAGGCGTGCCAGACCCCCGGATCTTCCCCAAATGGGGGAGGCTATTTCTAGTTTTGAACTTCAGAAACCCTAATAAAATATGTAGCTTTCCACCAAGTATCCACTATAAAAAAAATTAAAAGGATGAAAAAAATAACGATGTCAATAATCATTAAATTTAATGATTTTTTTGTTTTAATTTGTATATTTGCACAAAAGAAAATTTCTATTAGTATAATAACAAGTAGGCTAACAATTTTTTAAATGTTATATCTGTAATTCAGTAATTGCTAGGTATTATATTTGTACAAAAAATGTCTATAACGTTTATTAAGTATTTGTTGGGTGTTATAATTTACGATAAATTGAGCGACGTTAATAAAATCATTGACAAATTTGGGGCATGGAGTTTATTTTTTGATGCCTTTTTTTTACCCAAGCACAAACTAAACATACAGGCTATAATTAGGCTTTACTCAATATTCCTTTCAATACGATTACCACCATAAGAAGCCTTATTTTTCCGCACCAAATGCACGCAGCATACCAGTGATACAAGCAACGGCGGCCATTTTTGTTATCGGAAGGCGACAATTCTGAATAACGATGGGAATTTATCATTTTTTGCACCTTTTTTTTTGTGGAGTGGATTTTAGGGACCCACCCCGAGCTCACTGTGAAAACAATGAGCACATAGAGCCTAACTTTGGCGAGCTCTGTTTTCAAAAGAGAACTCCAGGTGCATAAACGTGAAGGGGAAAACGTTTCGAATAGGATTTTGTACATGATGACCTATATGAGGGTCGTGGAGACGATAGCGGAACAAACCACATAGTTCTAGGAGTAGGACTAGGACTCTTTAGGAGTACTACTAAATACAGTGTACGTGCATGTGCCGAGTTTGTGGGTGCCGAGTTTGCAAAGTGCCTAAACTAAGTGACCGGTTACCCTCTACTCTAGAGTGTAGAACTAGTATATTTTGTTTTACAGTGGTTAAAGAACAGAATTACATTTTACTAACTTTGACCGCTGTAATTTTCGATCAGCTTCGTTCTTGATCATATTCATACTCATCATGTCATCATAGTGTTGGGCGTACTCTTTTTGATGATGGCCTTTTTTAAAATTCGCGCGAGCCAATTTAAAAATTTGCGTGCGCGCAATTTTTGAACTGAAGTTTGTGCAAACAAATAAAAATTGCGCGGCTGGGACACGAAATTGACACGAACTACACAGTTTGCATAAACGATTACCTGCCGAACAAGCCACGTCCTGACGCGGTTGTCATATCAATTTGAGCAGAGAATAAAAGTTCGAGTAATGGATAATTTCCTTTTACTGTAAAAAGCTGTGAGACTTCTTAGTATATTTTATGTAATTTTGAATATTTTATTAGCATTTTGCACTGTATGCTATGGGAGTTTATTTTGTGGGGTGGCAACACACCAACAGGTAAACAATATTGATCTCCATTAATATTGACTGGATAGGACACGTTACCCCATATGCATCTACGCGCGCGTTTTTTTAGGGGTTTAAAAAATGCAAACGCAGAGTCGTCGCACCATTCTGTCAGCAACGCAAACATATGAAGTTTGTTGCTGGAGCAAAGTTTCTTGCACCCAAATTTACTCGTTTCTCCTCATTTTTTTAAACAAGATGAGACGAAAATTTAGTTTAAAACTAAAGAATAAAACACAATGGAGTGAAGTGTTGCGCAGCTGTAGGTTGCCAGAACGCAAGAACTACAAATGTTCAGAAAGTTGGAGTCTCCTTTAACAAGTAAGTGCTTATAGTCTGCAAAGAATAATGAGCGTTGCTAATTGTGTGCTTAAATGCATCCATGTATGACACTGACACGTTTTTCTGAGGCCTCCTCACGAAACTACTTAATACTTTTTAAAAAGTAATATTATTCATAATATTATAATAGACGGGGGATAGTAATAACCAACTCAACTTAGTGACAATGGTATCGTTTCATTGGGTTTTTCAAGAAAACCTTTTGATTTTGTGAAGTGGCCAGCAGTCGCAAGACGCAGAATACTAAAATGGGGGGATTTAACATCGCAGATTTCGCTGCGAAAATTCAATCGACAGCACCACCCAAATCTTACCGCCAGCAGAACTGGAAGAACAATAATGTAAACAGGAAAAATTACCACTCTGTAACTAAATGAACACGTTGTTTTGGATAATCATTGATGTGTATTGTCACACAAATCATTAAATAAATGCGCATTTACGCACAACTCAAGGATGCTCAGAGACAGCTAATTACAACATGTTTGAGAGCCAGCGCAGCGGCAGGGGCAAACTAAGACGGTTACCTGATATGTGTAGCTGTAATGTACATGTACACTGTCATGACTGTGCAGTGTTTGGACACTGGTTTCTTCGAAAATGGCTCACTAGCATGCACTCCATAATGGCAACCATGTCAGGAATCATGTTGTTCACACATTAAGAACTATTTCCACTCAGTGAGTTCGAGTTGTAATCCACCCTTTCTGAATTTCCGTTTGTCACACGCCGGTCACGTTCCCAAATTACCAATGACGCCATGCAAAACTGAATGCAAACTACACTATGTTTTTCTACTACCTAGCCTAGCTACCGAACAACAAGTAAACCAAGTTTATGAAATTATTTGAGAAATTTTGATACAATTACATTTTGATACAATTAAATTGTGATACAATTAAGTGTTACAATTGACTATCCTAGTAACAGACAGCTAGCTGCGCATGTGCACCGGGGTTGGGAAAGTAAATAGAACTAATGTTTCAACCTCCGTCATTAATAGAGGGGCTAACCCCGCCGTTTTCAGAAGTTTTGATGAGCAATAAAAAAAATATATTCTAGTCCTCCGGTCTTTCCGCAATGGAACCCCGATCCGTAATATTGCTAGTTTCAAAGTGTTTCTATCAAAATCTTGATTAATTAAAATTTTAATAATTTGAATACAATTTTACAAATGTCAAATGTTGTTGTTGATTGTTGTTGAAGTTGTTGATTGACTTGTCATACATGTTTTTAAACTAACGTCATGAACATCTCTTAAATTCAACAAAATGTAGGCCTATGTTACTAATATTGGACAGCTGTTCTCTGTTCAAAAAAACTTAACAAATTATTTATGATTGACATAAGTTATTAAATAATGCTGTAATCAAATGTTTCAATTACAAATAATATTCAGTATTTTAATTCATACCAGTTTTCCGAACCGATTCCTTTCGATGCTTTGGGGCTTACTTGTTTCGTTTTGCTGTTTTCTTCCACTTTTTGGACTTCACCCTGACGCTTAACTGCGATGTAAGGGCCTTTCTTGGAAGAAAAATTGATCGATATAGGCCTAGGACATTTGCCAATCATTTATGAGAAGCAACTTCTCAGAACAGTTCGGCTTCCGAGCCGCTTACTGTTTAGTGATCATTGTTGTATTACCCGATGCAATAAATTGTTTATCCATTGTTGTTGGATAACAAGGTTTTTATTTATCTGAAATATCTGTGACACATTGGATACGTTGGACGATTGGGGGCTGGTCATCTCGCCCCCTAGCAACCTCGCCCCCATGCAAAGTAGCCCCCTAACCGGCTCGCCCCGGGTTGTTACAAAGTCGCCCCCAAACAATGCCGCCCCTTAGCAAAGTCGCCCCCAGACAATGTCGCCCCCTAGCAAAGTCGCCCCCAGATGTTATTTAGTTCGGGAAATAAGGCTTCTTATGGTGGTAATCGTATTGAAAGGAATATTGAGTAAAGCCTAATTATAGCCTGTATGTTTAGTTTGTGCTTGGGTAAAAAAAAGGCATCAAAAAATAAACTCCATGCCCCAAATTTGTCAATGATTTTATTAACGTCGCTCAATTTATCGTAAATTATAACACCCAACAAATACTTAATAAACGTGTATAGACATTTTTTGTACAAATATAATACCTAGCAATTACCGAATTACAGATATAACATTTAAAAAAACGTTAGCCTAGGCCCTACTTGATTGTTATTATACCAATAGACATTTTTTTTTTGCAAATAAATAATACATACAAATTAAAACAAAACAATCATTAACTTTTTAAAATGATTATTGACATCGTTATTTTTTTCATCCTTTTAATTTTTTTTATAGTGGATACTCGGTGGAAAGCTACATATTTTATTAGGGTTTCTGAAGTTCAAAACTAGAAATAGCCTCCCCCATTTGGGGAAGATCCGGGGGTCTGGCACGCCTCCCAAGTGTCTATTCAAATTAGTGGTTCGAAAGAGTCACCTTTTGTATAAAAATACTAAATGTGGCCGACAATGACCAGGAAAACCTGTAGTAAAATTAACATTAAATTTATAGAGTAGATTTTCAATGTTGGGGGGGGGGGATGAAAAAACGATATAGGCCCTATTTAGACCTTTCACAAGCACTTCAAATGGAATCTTTTCTGAAAATGATTTTAACTATATTTTTTTCACAGCTGCTACAGTGGATCTTTCTGGGTCTGGCCAATTCAAAACCGTTACCATAACCATAAGAAGCCTTAATTATTTTCCGAACTAAATAACATCTGGGGGTGACTTTGCTAGGGGGCGACATTGTCAGGGGGCGACATTGTCAGGGGGCGACTTTGTGTAACAACCCGGGCGAGCCGGGTAGGGGGCGACTTTGCAGGGGGCGACTTTGTTGGGGGCGAGCTTGCTAGGGGGCGAGATGACCAGCATCCGGACGATTCACCACTGTCATTTTTCTTTTCATGTTAAAAGGTTGTATAGATACAATTGCGCATGCGTGTCTTCACTTGAAAACCCTCTACTATACTAGAGCGAGTACACTGTGCGTGCTGCGCCGTTGATCATTGAACGTGTGCAATGCGCGTTCGACGTGTCCTATCCAGTCAATATTAATGGAGATCAAAGACAATGGTAAACAATCATCGCCATCTTGAACTGTATCCCAGCATCCTTTGGCACAAGAAATTAGGAACTTACACTTACACTACAGTTTCGAGAGCATTCCTGTTTTTACAACATTCTCCAAGTTTTTGAACAAAAGAATCGCTTCAGCCATACGTAAAAATCCAGCATATTGCTACTACGAACTTACCTTTTTAAACTATTGAGGTAAAATTTCTTTATACAGCTTATAATTTTTATATTTCGGGTCGTACTAATTAGCGTCAACAGACAACAGGCCCGTTTCACGACAACTCAAGACAACTCAAGACAACTCAAGACAACAAATTTAAAATACCATCAAATACAATGGTTGTAATCAGAGTGTATCTGGAAACACGTTTAAAACTGACTGGAACCATCGTGCATACATATTTTTTACGGGAAAATTTTTTTTTCGTAAAAATAGTCAACTTTCTCCGTCCGTAGAATTGGCTGACGTGATGCTATTACACAAAATGTCAGCCCGCCCCTTACCAACCAGTGCTATAACTGCGCATGTGCAGAGCTAATTAGCATATTTCATGGGAAGGGCCTATTGGCCGACGTGATGCTATTGCGCTTGCGCAATGACTTTGGACCGCACCATTATGATATGGGTGGGTTTGTGTTAGGGGTTGGGAACTCCCCTTGTGTACACTGTATACAGTGTCGGTAAGGGGGTTGAAATTGAGACAGAAAAAAGAGTTAAAGAACAAAAGAAATAAATAAAGAAACAAAGAAACAAAGAAATACATGTAAATAAAACTATAATAATTTTATGAAGAGTTTCTTACATTGACATGAGTGTGTGGGCACCATTCTCGACTTAAAAATTGCACTTACCTGTAGTGTAATGGTGCGGTCCTATGTCATTGCCGAGCGCAACGGAGAAAGTTTACTATTTTTCCCGTGAAAAATATGTATGCACGATGGTTCCAGTCAGTTTTAAACGTGTTTCCAGATACACTCTGATTACAACCATTGTATTTGATGGTATTTTAAACTTGTTGTCTTGAGTTGTCTTGAGTTGTCTTTGAGTTGTCGTGAAATGGGCCTCCCTGTTGACGCTAATTAGTATGACCGTATATTTCACGACAAGTGGTGAAGATTACAGTTGAACGACAAAGATCGCGCGGTGTTCAAAGTTTGCGCCAGAGGTACCCTGCGAAAATTTTAAAATCACGCAAGGAAACAAAGATTGCGCCGTAAAAAATGGCACACCGCGCGAATTTCAAAAAAGGCCATCTTCAAAGATTGCGCCCAACAATAGCACTACCTACCGATGGAATGCTCCCTTTTTTTTGTAGATTGCCCTACTGCTGAAATTCAATCGGAAATAATCAAATGCTTTTCAAGAATAAATAATCTAACCATCTTAACATACATCAATTTGCTGTTTTTATTAAAATTGAGAAGGCCTTCAGTAGGAAGGCACTAAAAACTAACTTCTGCAGCGGCTCGGGCACCTAGAGCTTTCGGAAGCAATGCGTGACATGACTTCGCACATGCGCACACGCACACGCCTCGACCGGCTGCGGACGGGCAAGCACAACCTCGATCTCAGGAATGATCGATCTCGTCGCACCATTTTTCCCCAGCATGCCTTGCTCGAACATAGACTGGTCCGCTGTCTTTATCCGCAAGACAGGTACTGGTTTTTCAGACCCAATGATTTCATTGGATAAATGATTTCATTGAATAAACGTGCTGTGACGTAAGCTTTGCATATCTGTGTTATGATTGGTCGAGTTTACGAGGTGATGTAGTTTGTCAGCTTGCACTTTCGATCGTCTGCTGCATGCAACTAGTGTCATGTAGTGTTGTTTATTTACTATGTAATGTGAACATGTACGTGTGAATTGACTGCGAGTCTTCGTGTGAAATGAATGCTAGGTCAAAGGTACATCTGCCAACATCCGGTCTGGCAGGTATCTGGCGTTATTCACAAGCCTCGAAGTGTGGCGTAGATGTTCAGGCTAGCTCGAACATAACCCCTGGAATTGGTTCATTAACATGTGCTAGAATCTCAGTATAGCACATTTTAATTAGGCCTGTGGCCGATCCACTCTTTGTGCCCCCCCAAGTATGGTCCGCTTACGCGCAAAAGAGGCACAAGTCAAAGAGCAACTGGTCCCCCTCTTATGGGAAGCCCAATAATTTGATAAACACTTCTTATCACCGATAAACACAGGATAGAGACAAATAGTGTTTTTTCGTTATAAACAGTTTTTTCGAGTAAACAGTGTTTTTCGGCGATAAACAGTTTTTCGAGAAAAACTGTGTTTCTCACTTGAAAACCAAAGTTAATCTCGATAAACACTGTTTTTCGCCGAGTAACAGAGTTTTTCGAGATAAACAGTGTAATTATCAACTGATAAACACTGTTTTTCGAAAAACTCTGTTTATCGCTTGATAAACAGAGTTATTCGGGGTGATAAACACAGTTTATATAATAGAGATCAATGATCACAACCATATAGAGTTATATATATCGTATTCAATGTTGCCCTTGTAAAAAATGGGGCGCGCGTCTCCTTGCCATTGATCTCTATTATATAAGAGATCAATGCTCCTTGCGATCCCGTCACGTTTGTGCACGTAGTATTACCAGTGCGCCCTCTAGTTCCTAACTCTATGGTACATCTCTACCAGGGGTTAGTGACAAGAGGTATCGATACGGCACGCTTCCCATGGTAGCGAGGCTGGAGCTTGCCTGCCCGCAGCCAAGGCATGTGCGTGTGCATGTGCGAAGTCCGTCTCACGCATTGCTTCCGAAAGGCGCAACCACTGCAGAAGTTTGTGTTTAGTGCCTCCCTATATTTATTTTACAACATGTGTGACAATGAGTCAACATCAGATTTACAAACAAGAGGGAAGCAATTTCGTCAAAATGATTCTGATAATCCACTCGTTTTACCTAAATCTGTTGCAGAAAAGCAGCGACTTCAGATTGATAAACTCATGAGAAATCCTGTAAGTATTGACTGATCGCACACCATCGATCGTACATAGGATTAACCATGGAGGTTCTAATTCTACCTCCATGGATTAACATAGACTAGGAATTTTTTGAATGAGCATGGAAAAAAGCCGGTAAATTGACAACTGCCGACAAGTTTAATTAAATGCATTTAAAAAAACACGTTAGAACATAAACAAACGATTGAATATATGTAGAGAAGAGTCATAAATATACAAATTACCTTCAATCTATTATTCATTAAAGAAAAAAAATTTACTTGGGAAAAACCATTGATCTCCATTAATATTGACTGGATAATAAAGCCCATATGTATCAACGCGCGCATTTTTTGAGGGGTTTAAAAAATGCAAACGCAGATTCGTCACACCATTTTGTAAGCAACGCAAACGTATGAAGTTTGGTGCTGGAGCAAAGTTTCTTGCACCCAAACTTACTCGTTTCTCCTCATTTTTTTAACAAGATGTGACGAAAAATTAATTTAACCTAAAGAAATTGAATAAAACACAATGGAGCATGTGGAGTGAAGTGTTGCGCAGCTGTAGGTTGCCAGAGCGCAAGAACTACAAATGTTCAGAAAATTGGAGTCTCCTTTCACAAGTAAGTGCTTATAGTTATATAGTCTGCAAAGAATAACGAGCGTTGCTAATTATGTGCTTAAATGCATCCATGACACTGACGCTGACGGTAGATTTTTCTGAGGCCTCCTCACGAAACTACTTTTTTAAATGTACTATTACTAATATTAATATTATAATTAATATAATATTATAATAGACAGGGGATAGTAATAATATCCAGCTTAGGGACAATGGTATTGTTTCATTGATTTCAAGAAAACCTATTGATTTTGTGAAGTGGCCAGCAGTCGCAAGACGCAGAATACTAAAATGAGGGGATTTAACATCGCAGATTTCGCTGCGTAAATTCTATAGATGGCACCACCCAAATCTTAGCGCCAGCAGAACAGGAAGAACAATAATGTAAACTGGGAAAAAATACCACTCTGTAAATGTACACGTTGTTTTGGACAATCATTGATGTGTATTTTCACACGAATCATGAAATAAATGCGCATTTACGTACAACTCAAGGATGCTCAGAGAGAGCTAATTACAACATGTTTGAGAGCCAGCGGCAGAGGCAAACGACAAACGAAGACGGTTACCTGGTATAGGTTAAATGTTATCATCTCTGTGCAAAAGTTTGCTCACAGACCTATAATCTGATGTAAAGCTTTCGGTGGAATGATAAGTAGTTATTGAGATATGAATTTTTAAAATTTTCAACTTCCGGTTTGAACCGGAAGTCAAGGTCAAATGGAGTCTCACTTTGTGAAGCATTTGTTTATTGTTCAAAGCCCTTTGTGATCATGTATAGATTGAAAACATCCATCTTGTGGGGTTCAGGAGTTAAGAATTTTACAAATATTAAAGTTTGATTTAATGAACCTTAGTACCTGATGACATCATCATGATGTAACTGAAGCGGTTTCATCTCCTAATGACTATCTAACTATGTGAAGTTTGAAGATTGAGTGAGCTTGAAAAGTGTGTATTTTTTTGTGGACATTCGCAGGGGAAAAGAAGAAGAAAAAGTATGAAGAAAAAAAGTACAAAAACAAGGGATGTTCCAGGCTAATTGCCCGAACACCTTAAAACTAGACCTAGGTTTTCATTACAACAAAAACAGTGTTCAACATTCCGTTGGTTCAAAAATTAGTAGTTCAATTCAAAACTTAGATCAGCTACATTTAGCTCGCTAGGGTATGTACAGTTGTGTAATTGTGTACAAAGCCTTGAAAACTGTAAATAAAGGTGAAACGTCAGTAGTGAATTGCCTACTTTTTGGATATATCAAATACCAGCTTGGGAATACATGCAAGGTTTCAGCTTGATTGCCCCTGTTGTAAAACGATACCTTTGTGGTTATATAACGTAAAAGTTAATGACGTCATGAAGGCGTCACTCCATATTTTTTGCATATACATTATACAACCTCCCAAGCCTGCTGCGAGAAGAATTTTGATTGTACCTTGTTTTGTTCTCAAGAAATGTAATAAGTGGTCAAAATTTGAAAAAGCATTCAAAATAATATTATGACGTCACATCCTATTTGTGCAGTAAACATAGTTGTCTAACAACATACCAAGTTCCAACTTAATCAAACATGTGGTTTTGGTAGATACACAACTTCAAAAAGTGCGTATTTAATGTAATACCATGTGACCCGTGATGATATCACACTATTCTGTATAAAAGTTAGTATAAAACCAAATTTGAAACAATTACCAAAATCTTCACCACAAACATCAAGTAAAAGTGTATTTTGAACTGTTTAAGCCTGCCGCTAGAGGGCGCTCTTGGGTTTTATGTTGACACTGATGCTATGTTTTTATACTTGACCCTTGCCGGACACTATCATCATTAAAAGCAACTCCAAACAATTTACCAATTTAAGATTACAAAGCACTTCCAGTTTCGACTAGGAGTAAAGGTCATGGGGTCACAGTCTGTGTAAGATCTAAAGAGTACCTCAAGAGCTTTCATATCACGCAAAGATTATTTCTGTTGCTATTACGATTCTCAAGATGAATGTTTTAAACATTTAAAATACTAACGTTTTTAAATTTTAATTATCATCGACGTCATCATCACAAAACAAGTGTTTGTTTTATCTAAACACTACTGGTTAAGTACATGGCAAGTTTCAAGTCTGTATGACCTTTACTTTTCTTGTGAAACTTACAAGTTCAAAGATTCAGCAAAAGCGCAGCGCAAAACTATTGCAACATACACTGACATAGCACGGCTACGTGATTCAGGAAAAGCATAGCGCAGGAGACTAGTGCAGGGCTGAACAGGAGACTATGCTGACACCGACATTCAGCAGGTCACGTGTTTGTCTTCTCAGTTTATGCCATATACATAAAATGTACACCACACTGAAACACGCTCATTGACATCTCTGTGTATTGTGTTATTGGGCCTATAGAGATTATCGACTTTGTGTAGTAGCATCAACCAAAGCAAGAATTTCTTCTTAAGTATTACCAATCAACAAATAAAATTTATACTGTACTACAATCATTTAAAGACTAACCTGTAAGAACAATTTGAAGAAATTGGTCACGTGACTGAAATAAAACTTTCCAGTGGTGTAAGTTGTGACCATAGTTAGTTACATGTACATTTAAAACTTGAACAAATTCTGATGTACAACTTCGGAGATAACAAAATAATTATTTTACTGACCCATGTACGTTTTCTGCGATGACAAATTTATGACATCACATACGTTATTTTTGAAATGCTTATGAGTTAAACAGAACTACGTCCACTGACACCATGTTCAAACTCTCAACCACTTTGGCTCTAGAGCTGATATTAGCTCCTGATTAGGGGTTTTTCACTACAACTTCCACTTTCTCCCAGAAGTGAAGGTCAAATGGGGTCACACTACGTGTAAGATGTGTGCAAAACGTCAAGAGGTATCATACTGTGCAAAGACCATGGATGTAGCAATTATGGTTCTTCAGATTTTAACAAAAAAAACTAAACGTTGATTTAATTGAATACGTCATCATCCAAAAAAGGTTACGATTCTGTCTATACTAACTTGGTCCAAGTACATGGTAATTTTCAAGTCCCTACGACCTTAAATTTTTGCGAAATCTTGCAGAGAAGGTTCAGGGATAAGACAGTAGAAAACAAAAAAACAACAAACTAAACATACAGTGTTTGTAAACAACAAACACACAGGTGTTCGTGAGTGATGCCAGATTGTGATTGAATGAACTGGTGACGACATTTTACCATATGATAGATAGATAGATAAAATGGTTTATTAATAAACTGTCCTCGCAGCACAAAAGCTGAATTACAACAATTTTACATTAATTTACAAAAAAAGACAAATTGAAATTAAATAGGAGGCAGATTGGTAATAAAAAAAATAGGTGGAATAGTTAAGCCACTCCCCTAAATTTAAAAACATTGCACATTGAAATTAAAATTAATTTAACTCAAATATGGTGTGGTAATAAAAAAAATATAAAAACATCAGACAAGAATGGAAAACGCAATGTCTGGTTCAGAAGTTAGATTGTTTTCCAATTTAATACTTCAACTGCCAGTTTAAACTGGAAGTCAAGGTTGAATTGGGTCACACTTTGTTTAGCGTTTGTGAAGACAATTACGATGATTTATATATTGTAAAAATCTAATGTTTGGTTAAGAAGTTATTATTTTTTCGGATAATAAATATTACCTTTCGGTTTGAATCGGAAGTCAAGGTCAAATGGGGGTATAATTCTGTGCATCGTTTCTTCACTTGTTACACACCTTCCCAATGATGCATAGATTGTCAAAAACCCAATGTGTGGTTCAGAAGTTATGCTTTTTTGAAACATTAAATTTCGACTTCCGGTTTGAACCGGATGTTAAGGTCAAACGGCTCACATTTTATGCAGCACGTGTTTAATTTACCAAGACCGTTCAGACAACGTATGGATTGTAACATTCCAATGTGTCTGTCATTGATGACATCATCAAATTACACGCCGTCCTCTTGTGAAAAATAAAATCGTACATATTATTTGAAAGGGCAGAGTCAAAGGTTGGTCCTTTTCTGCTTGCATTTTCTCTTACAATAAATGTCATACGAATCACTGAAGCAGGTGAACATCTCAGTGAAACTTCGTCTTCAATTCCATATTCAACGTTAAACCATCAGAAGGGCGAAAAGGGAAACGATTTGACGCCAAACATAGCACAGGTTGAGAGGAATTCATTTCAGCAGCATTGCGCCATTGATAAGCTTTCGTTAAAAGTTCGATGAACTGTGACATGTCCAAACGTGCACAGAAATCATGCCATACTTCTAGCCTTTAGTGAAGGCGCACGTGGTACTGTAGTAAACACAGCACAGCTTGTCGCAACTGTTGTTACGTTGGTCTGATTTCGTGCTGCTTTATATTAATAGGCAGCAAGCGTCTTGACATAAGGCTAGCTTCCACTCCGTTGCACTGGAATCAGTCGCGAGTAGTATGCCACATGCCACGTTAGGTATTGGATCGAAATTTTGAAATTTTAATGGCCAATTTCACTTAGAAATATATCTCAGGTCTTATGGGGGTCACCCTTTGAATGTGATTTGTATAATTCGGCCGGAGCTTTTTTATGGTGCAAGTACCTTACATGTAGCATTTATGGTTCTCCGATTATGATTTTTAAAAATATTAAACGTTGATTTATTGTTATGACGTCATCGATGACGTCATCGCACCAAAACAATTTTGGTGTCATATACATACTGCAATCTATATACACAGTAAGTTTCAAGACAAAACCCTTCTTGGTTTATGAGAAATGAACGTTTGAAATCTGAATTTTGAACTTCCGGTTTCAACCGGAAGCAAAGGTCTTATGGTGTCACATTGTGCATGTGATTTGCATAACCTGGCAAGAGCTTTTTTATTGTGCAAGTATCTTACATGTGGGTCACTCCGTGTCAAATCAACCAATGCGGTTGCAGGTCACCTCTCAGATTTGGCTGAAATTCATTTCTAATGTTCATCTATGTGTATAATGAGCATATGCAAAAAAGAAAATCCCAACTCCAAGTCGTTTCAAAATTAAGGCCCCTTAAAGTGGGCGTGGCAACCCCCCTTTCAGTGAACGCGATTTGCGACAATGAATATTTTGCGTTTTGTAATGCGCTTAAACACGCCTTTAAAAAAAGATATAAAGCTATAAATTGGTACCTAGGGTGACTGTCACCCAAATAGCTCAAATCTGGCCTCAAAACAAGAGTATCTCATCCCCTTTTCTCTCTACAGGCTGCTGAAAACACTAATTTAATCTGCCGAAAAAAATTAATTTCCATATTCAGACCCCCCTCATACTCACAATTGATAGTTTGAAAAGCTTGATATTGCTATTTGTATTATATCTAGGCACATGTGGTTATCCCCAAACAAGGATAGAGCCCTTCTTCATTCAATAAAATGTTTGCAAGGCTCCAAAGTTGGTTCTTGACCGAAAATATCAACAAAAAAAACACCGACACCAGTATTAAACTTAGACCATTTGTAGATACAGGTCAAATCTATATCTGGACCAAATTTCGTTTTGGAGACTTATCTCCTTCATGGTTAGGCAACATTTTGAAATTGGGGTATTTTGCCCATTTACGGTTGCCACAGCAATGCATAAGGATATGCATGTACATAAGGATATGCAATGCATAAGGATATGTTATGACATCATCGATGACAGTCACCCTAGGTACTAATTTATAGCTTTGTATCTTTTTTTTAAGGTGCGTTTAAGCGCATTACAAAACGCAACATATTCATTGTCGCAAATTGAATATTTGTGTAACGTTGTTACAAACTGTAGCTATCTGTTTTTGTTTTGCATTTGATGGCTTTCCATAGTTTTCTTGAGCTGTGACGTTGCAAAAGAAAGGTCTATAGACCGACAGTGCCTTTGGAAATCAACGTCTGGATACCGTAATTTTGAAAGCACCCGACCATACCCAAACTATGGGCAAATTCCGCGAAAACGCAAGCAAAAACACAATTTTTTTTTCGATTCAAATGTTCTGACATCAACACTGACTCCGACAACACCCGAACACCTAAGTGTTTGTTTCAACAAACACTAAAGCTCTATTTTTTTTTTACTTTTGGAAATTATTCAATAAATTATTGCACTAAATTTCAACTGAAAAATAAATAAATAAAATGTGAGCAAACTTTGACATAAATAAGCCACTAATTGTATGTAAACAAAGTCATATCCAAAATCACCTTCAATCTGTTGAAACTGTTTTATTATTAACTTAGGAACTCAAGCTTTGGTGCTTCTGATCAGTGTGGGTCGTGACACTTGTGTCCTTAAGCAAGACACTTAACCATTGTTACTATATCCTTCGGATGGGACGTAAAGCTGTAGGTCTTGTGTGTACCATCAATGCACGTAAAAGACCCCAGTACACATTTAGCGATAAAAGAAGGGGTTTGCCCCGGTGTGTCTGGCAGAGCATTTAACTTCAATCATTTTAAAGCTGCACTCTAAAGAGATGAAGGAAGGAGAAACCAGTACTTTTCCACCAAGTAGTTAAAACTAGTATGTCCGCCATCTTGCCGTTGACCAAACTTGGACAATAGGCCTACCCTTGTCCTGCACTCTGTAGGGCTATCTCTGCAGGAACTCTGTAACTCACTGCTTGCACTGCAAATTCCAAGTGGGGTCTTACCACTGCTAGATAAAGGCACTTTACAACTTCTAAACTGATCCACATGTATGCAAAAAACTTCTCTTGACCATGCCCAGGATTCTGTTTGCCCTGCTGACAGCTGTTGCACACTGTTTGCTGGGTTTGAGAGAGGTATGAACAATTACTTCAAGGTCCTTCTCTTCCTCAACTGTCTGTAAAACACGACCTCCCATTTGGTAGTCTTGGTGTAAGTTTCTCTGTCCAAGATGCATGACTTTACATTTATCAGTGTTTTAAACAACATCTGCCTGTCCTGTGACCAACTGTCCAGATTATTAAGATTGTCCTGAAGTTTCATGGTGTATTTCACAGAGTCTACAATTCCAAATAACTTTGTGTCGTCAGCAACTTTGAGGATCGAGGACTCAATTAGGGGCCTACTGTATCTATGTACATGTATTTCAACTAAATCAAGAATAAGACCGGCCCAAGTACCAAGCCTTGTGGGACACCACTGGTAACTGCTAACCAACTTAATTTCGCTTCATTTACCACCACTTGTTGACTTCTATTTAATAGCCAGTTAGTTATCCACTGCCAGACAGCTCCACTTTGGACATCAGCCATAGGTGTCGGACCTTGTCAAAAGCCTTTTGGAAATTGAGGTAGATAACATCAACAGGTGCTCCAGAATCGATGGAGGCTGTTACTATTTCTAAGTACTGCAGCAAGTTGGTGAGGCAAGAACACTTTCAAAGAAATCCACGTTGACTAGTCCTCAGTAGTTGATGTTGGGTTAGGTGCTCAATGAGGTTGTCTCGCATTGATTCCATCAGTTTACAGAGTTGTGATGTGAGATTGACAGGTCTACAGATGGCAGGACCTTTTAGGGCCTTTCTTGTAAAAACAAGAACAAACTTACAAAAAAATTACCGCTTTGTTCGAAATCCGTACAGTATGTGTGTCAACTTGTGTTGGTTTGTCAAGGACTGTATAGGAACAATAACAGTAGGTAGAAAATCTCCATGATGGACCAATCAACGTAAACCAACGTAAACCAATGTAAATGTGCGCGGCGAGCCAGCTATACCTAGCCTGCCGTTTCAAGTCTGAGAAGAGCATTATTGGTCAGAATGCAAAATGCTATTCAGAAGGGGGGGGCCAGAATGACAAAAAACACCATCACAGAGTTAAACAAGACTATTACTAAACCTGACATGCATGATTGAAACAAACATGGTCCTTTGTTGTCCTGCAAAAGCCACAGGCAATGCATCAATGAAAACCATATTTTTTTCATCATTGACGATTTATGTGGGCACAGTAAAGTTGCATGTTTTTCCCCTTTTTTCCCCGTCTTGAGCTGAGTCACACCGAGTCCTAGGATTCAAAACTGAGTCCGAGTCCGAGTCACGGTGGTCCGAGACCGACTACGAGTCCACAAAAAATGGACTTGAGACGAGACCAGTTTTGAGTCCTCCAGCATTGCTATTCTTGTCTGCAGGTTAGGTAACTCACCTCCTCAGTACTTGATATGATTTGAATCGGTTTATTAGCAACAGATTATTAACAACTAGCAATCAAATGCAAGAATGTACATCATGTAATACACACCTACAGGACAATGGTATCGTCCAAGAACAGTCAAAGGAAACATGTTGGACGATCAGGTGTATCCTCCTGTGACCAGTTTTCAAGGCACCATGGCTTTTTCTTTGAATTGAAAAAACAAAAACTAATGCAATGTATCAACTGATGTCCTAACTACCTCCCTTTGTTTATTAGAAGTATGCAAACATCTATTAAAAGTGAATGAACAATGCGTTTTCCCCCATACACCGATCTTCGATGCCTTTCGTTTGTTTGGAATATTCCTGTTTTCAAGGCACTCTGGAAATTAAAGCCACATGTGTGGAACAAATGTGACTGCAGTGACTACAAGTGTTATGTGAGACTCTGTACAGCCGGCAGTTGTCTCTATATTATTTATTTTTAAAATTTTACTTGAAATAATTATCATTATAGTGTTGTGCAATAAATTTCAACTGAAAAATAAATAAACAAAATATGTGTGCAAATGTTTTTCTGCTCTCAACTATGAGTAACTTTTTTGTTTTGTGTCTTTTTATGTCTCTTATGATAAAACAGCAAACAAACTGTAATAATTAAATCCCCTTTGATTCAGTGTTTAACAGGTTTTCATTTTATCTTTCTGACATAATATTTAGAGTGGTATCAGTGAAACCATGGTGGAACAAAGCACTCGTTAGTGTCATCAATTTTAAGATGCTGCCTTCATCCGTTGCGCACATGTTGTGCGGGATAAACAACAATTTCCAATTTTAAAGTTGGGGGTTGAGATGCCCTTGAGAATAATTTAAAAATTCTGTATTAATTTTCATTTTCAATCAAAAAGAAACAAAAAAACAGCAAGCACATCTGCTGTTTTCGTTCTGGGTTTCTTTTGGGGGGCGGGTGATAATTAAATTTTAAAAAAGTGAACAAATTAAAAGGAAATAAAACACACACACACACACACACAGTCAAAATACCTTGAATAAACACATATTTGTATAATTACATAGATTTATCACAGCCATACTGTTTATAAACTTCATCGCTGTTTGTTTATTCATCCCTCCAAAGTGAGGGTTACACTAATTTTTCCAAACTGTGAGAAAGAGAAACTTGACTTCTTTAGGCCTCTGTAATTTTTTCCCCAGAATGCACAGCTGAAAGCTGAGTCATGTGATTTGATCACCGAGAATGGTAAATTTAAATAATGTTAGTTGAAACTTTTTAAGCGGCCACAAAAGATATTTATGGCCCAGACATTATGACATTATTTTTGTACCTTAAATACGGCTCCCAATTTGGTGTAGTTACAAGACAAGTACAACTTAACGGTGGAGCCTTACCTGTCTCCAAGTTTTGGTCAACGGAGAAGAGAAAGTAGAAAATGTAACTTCGTATCCACCTCGTATCTGGGGTTTGTTTACATCGCGCGCAGTGACGTAAAACTAAAAGATGTGCCACGATTTCAGGGTTGCCGTGTATACGGGGCGCCCTACAATTTACATTAATTTACTACTAATCTAGGTTTTTCCCATTGATCTCCATTAATATCGACTGAATAGGACGTGTCGAATGCGTTTGTACACGTTCAATGATTAACGGCGCGGCACGCAGTATACTCGCTCTAGAGGGTTTACAAGTGAAGACACACATGCGCAAGGGACTTTTTTGCTGCACAGCTGAGCACTGTGGCACAAACGTAACTTAAACACGCATCTCCTGTCTGGTTTATTTCACTGTTCAGCAGACTCCTTCATGGTCTCCATTGAATCTGGTCTCCATTGAATTGATTTTCCCATTTTAGGAATGTTTGTGCCTTCACGACATACAAACAATGAAAGTATGAACTATGATATGAACTATAGGAAATCTTAATAACAGGAAAAGAAAAATGACAATGGTAAATCGTCAAACGTATCCAATGTATTACAGATATTACAGATAGGCCTAAATGAAAACCTTGTTACAACCTTGTTACTAAGGATAAAAAATGTATTGCATCGGGCAATACAACAATGGCCACTAAAGAGAAAGCGGCTCGGAAGCCGAACTTTTCTGAGAAGTTGCTTCTCATAAATGATTGGTAAATGTCCTAGGCCTACGTCCAAAGTTTTCTTCCAAGATAGGCCCTAACATCGCAGTCAAGCGTCGGGGTGAAGTCCAAAAAGTGGCAGAAATACAAAGCAGCAAAACGAAACAGTTAAGCCCCAAAGCATCGAAAGGAATCGGTTCGGAAGACTGGTATGAAATACCGAATATTATTTGTAATTGAAAACATTTGAATACAGCATTATTTAATTACTTCAGTCAATCATAAACAAATAAATAAATAAATAAATTATTGAACAGAGAACAGCTATCCGATAATTACAGTAATTTTAATAGTAACATACATGTAGGCCTACACTTTGTTGAATTGAACAGATATTCATAACATTAAGGTTTTTTTTAATGTATGAAAAGTCAATCAACAACTTCATTTAATTGACATTTGTAAAATTGTGTTCAAATTATATAAAAAAATAATTAATCAAGATCATTGATAGAAACACTTTGTAACTAGCAATATTACGGATTGTGGTTCCATTGCGGAAAGACTGGAGGACTAGAATAGGTCTTTTTTCATTGCTCATCAAAACTTCTGAAAATGGCGGGGTTAGGCCCCCTATGACGGAGTTTGAAAAAATTTGTTCTATTTGTTCTAGCTGTCTGTTACTAGGATAGTCAATTGTATCAAAATTTAATTGTATCAAAATTTCTCAAATAGTTTCATAAACTTGGTCTACTGTACTTGTTGTTGGGTAGCTAGGCTAGGTAGTAGAAAAAACATGTGTAGTTTGGGAATGTGACCGGTGTGACGAATGCCGAGGTTGCTTTCATTTTGTGAGTGGACAAACGGAAATTCAGAATTGGTGGATTACAACTCCAACTCACTGCATGGAAATATGTGTGAACAACATAATTCCTGACATGGTCGTCATCATGGAGTGCATGCTAGTGAGCCATTTTCGAAGAAACCAGTGTCCTAACACTGCACAGTCATGACAGTGTACATGTACATGTAGGCCCCTACAGCTATTTTGTGTGTGTAGGGATATGATACACAACACATTACTGTTACAAAATGGACCAAAAATGGACAACAGATATTAACATAATTTACTCTTTCAGGATGTTTAATAAAGTCCATAGAAACATAAAAAGTAGCTGCTGGAGCAAGGCGCTACAAAAGAAGAAAAATACCTGCATGTAAAGTGAGCCCCAAAGTGAAACTTCTGTACATAACTGGTGTCCTTTTAAAGCATTTTTCTCATATTGAGCCGGGAATTTTTAGGAACCTCAAAGTTGTCCTTGAAGTATGTCCAAATCAATGCAATTTGACATAGAAAAAACCCAAAACCAATATTGCCAATATTTACCAGTCGTTTTAAATTCGCTAGTAAAAAGTGGCATGACAAATTTAAAAAAATTCTTAAAATGATGCACTGACCCATAAAAATAAGAAGACATGGTTAAAAAAACCACTGACTTATTTGTAATATTTTTAGGCAGGATGAACTGTGGCAAATACATGTAACATGAATAAGCGTACATAACATGGACACCAAAACTGTATACACATTTTTGGGGGAAAATTAATTGGTCTTTACCCACTAGTGACAACATTGTTTTAGAACATAGTTGGGACCTTTTTTCATTTTTAATACTAATCTAATTGTAAAAAACCCCTCTGACGCCAATAAATACAAAAATTTGTTGCTTCGTACCTTGTACATAATGCGGACACGAAAATCGGACGCCATGTTTAGAAATCTTTAGGACTTTCAACTAAAAAACTATGATTTTGCAACTACTGTGACTGAACACCCCAAATTGTTCATGCTAGTCAACAAACGTTATTCAGCTTTGCTGCTACATTCCAAGGACTTACGCAATTACGGTTTTCAAGAAATGTAGGCAGTATTTAGCGAGAAAACTTGCCTCCAACCTTCAACTTCTGTACATAACCCGCGTCCTAAAAGTGGACACGAAGCAATCGCGTGATATGTCAACAAACGCAACCAGTGGCAACCAACCTTGGACATGCAACACGTAAGATGAGCCCACTAGCTTACTAGAAATTTGCACCACGAGCCATTCTGATGATGTAGGGTGCACGCGATCGAATTGCATGCGTACATGTACATAACTGATAGACACGAAAATTAAAGCCGCTGTGAAAACCAAATTTGTAGCTCTGCAGCGTTTTCGAGACCCTCTATGACGCTGATATTTTGTGAAGTAGTATATGCTGCACACGATCTACACGTGTGTGGTTCAAATTACTGCGAGCTCAACTGCTATTGATCGATGTACAATGTAGCAACTGAACTTTGGTGGACACGAAGAGTTATGTACGGAAACGATAAGTTTGATTTCTTGCCAAAAATAACCAACATTACAAAAAACTTTTTTTTTTGCCATAAATAACTTCATGGGTATATATAAAAGGCTTATGGCTGATTTTTGTTTTAAAATTTCATACAATGTTGTAGTACACCAGTTTACAAAAAAACATTGCCGCTGATGTAACACGGATGTTCTGTTTCGGGGGCCGAATAAATAAAAAAAGCTTCCTTATTAGGTACACTTAGGTTCCTTAGGTTACAAGCTTTAACATTCACCTGTTTTCATTGAAATTCTATTGCTAGAAATTAAAATATATTGAAGCAATCAAGGGCCATTTTTCATAAACTGAAATGTGTCGTGTATCATATCCCTGCACCTTTGCATCTGGTCAAAACTGGATGTCTAAGAGCATGTGTCTGTTGACCCACATTGTATGGACAAGGCATGATAGTGTAGGCCTACACATACGCTGAACCTTCACATGTAGTTATAGTTAACATGTACATGTACTGTCTACCCATGTATGTACTGTACAGCTACATAAATACATTTGGCATCGCTATTGCATCTAACATATTTGAACAATGTTAACTAAGGCCTACAATTATATGAAGATTCAAATGCTTCTGGAGCTTTACTTTTTTACTTAATTAGGCATTGCAACTTTGCACCGAAACTGACAATTTTCGACACCACAGAGTAGCACTGAGTTTCAATTTACCATTGCGACACAGGCGCACTCTCAAAATGTGAAAAAACTTTTCCATGAAGTAGCACTGCAATCTTGTGTGTAGTGCGCGCGCATGACCTACATTGTCACCAACTGACAAACACGCATAGTAATACATTGGATCTAGGCAATACCTGGATATGTAAACAACACACTTAGATAAAACATTGTTTAAAAAAATGCAAAACAAACCCTTTAAACCTACAGGAAAAACTTGTTAGCAAGTGCTGATAATGTACCGGATTTCTGTTTATCGCAATTAGGTGCCAGGTTTGAGGGTTTTAAACAAAAACATTTCATAAAACTTGCCAAGTTCACCTTCTGGTTCAAACTTGAATTTCAACTCTTCAAAACTATATATTCACAAACCCTACTTTACACTCTTTTTGAAAGACCGATCTTCTTCCACCATCTTTTTCATTATCAATACACTACGAAATGTGAATAAAAAAAAGTGTCTTCATGACATCATCACGGTCATAGGCCAACTTTCATTGAAAACCCGAACACCTAGTGTTTTTAATTTTACAAACACTACATTTCTAGGTAGGTGTTCGGTCATTTAGCCCGGAACACCTCTTATTTTTGTTTGACTTTTAAAAATACTTCTTCTTTTCCCCCGTGGTTGTCCACAAGAAAATAAACACATCTCAAGCTGACACAACATTCAAACCTCACATATAGTTAGATAGGTAGAAGACACCACTGGATTGACGTCATAATGACGTCATCAGGTATTAAAATGTATCAAAATACATTAAATCAAAGTTTAATATTTGAAAAAAATCTGAGCTCCTGAATCACGCATTGGATTTTTACAATCTATACATCAAGGGAAATGGTTTTGACCACTGAACAAGTGCTACACAGTATATGTCCCATTTTGACCATGACTTCCGGTTCAAACCGGAAGTTGTAAAATTCAAAAGTTCATATCTCAAAAAGTACGTTATGTTTCACCATAAATTTGACATTAGGTTATAGATGAGTAACCCTGCTCAAACTTTTTCACAGAGATAATAACATTTTAACCTTTGCATTTGCAGTGGTGTGTCGTGGCCGAGCGGATAAGAGCATCGGACTCAAGTTCTGGTGGTTAAGTCATTGGGATGTGGGTTCGAATCCCGGTCGTGACACTTGTGTCCTTGACAGGACACTTAACCATAATTGCTTCTCTCCACCCAGGGGTAAAATGGGTACCTGTGAGGGTAGAGATGGTTTATGTGAATGATTAGCTTGGAGCGCGGTAAACTCGCAGCACCGGCTGTATACTCCCCAGGAAGCTGAGATGGGTTAAGGAATGAAATATATGGCCCAGTGACCAGGGGTAATAATTTTAGAATGCGCAGTAGAGTATATTCATATAGGTATTCACAATATAAATGTCCGTTATTAGCTGTTCCGACTACAGTCGGAACAGGTATTGTTTTCGTCGAGATTTTTATTATTTTTATTAGCTGTTCCGAACTTTCAGTCGGAACAGCTATTGTTTTTGTCGAGATTTTTATTATTTTTAGCTGTTCCGACTACAGTCGGAACAGGTATTGTTTTCGTCGAGATTTTTATTATTTTTATTATTATTATTATTCTTTGTTTCCACTTAAATCCCATAGCATTTGTACACGTTTTTTCTTTAAGCCTAGTATCCTAGAGCGTAAATAGAAAAGAGTTGAATCATATATCAAATTGAAGCTTAGAACATAAGCTTGACTCTTAATGTAAACAATATTAAAATTCTTAATTAATTAGCCACTTTACAGCGAGGTGAATATTTAATTAGCCAATCTTTGCAGCACCATAACTCAAAAAGTATACCCCCGATCGTCAAACTTGTTTCAGTTTTAGACTTCTGAGATACTGTAGATGTGCTTTCCGGCCTAAAATGTGGAACGACGTCACAACTACGTCATCTATTGCGCATTTTAGCCCGTGTACAAAACACATGGGATGCTTTTTAAACAATTGAGGGCGCTATACCAGTTTAACGGCGCTCTCGCTTGCTTTCTTGAAATTCGATCAAGTCCTCCTAAACCCATTGACCCGTGTTGTTGCGTTGTTTGTATGTAGAGTATGTTATAAAGAGTCATTCCTGCGCCGACTAGCACAAGTCTACGTTCATTCACAAGAATCGAGAAGAATTTGTTTTGCTCTCAGCGCAGAGCGTCGTGTCCGCTCAGATCTTGTCGTTATTCAGCGTGAACGTAGACAATCGAACGCCGTATGTTGGGACGATGTTGCCCGCGTGTCAGACTTGTCTGCGCTTGGGTCCCGTTCACCGGAAAACGATCTTTTAGGTTTCTAATGCAAACGCATTACTTGAAGCTGAATCGTGAAGGAAACAAGGCTACGTTTTTAAGGTTCTTGTGCAAATGCATTACTTTGGGAAATCACTATGTAGCAAACAACAAACCTGTTGGGGGTTGCAATGTGGCTCGAATTGTAGCTGAATGGGAATAGGAATAGACAAGAAAAAATACATTGTTCATGGGTGTGATGAAGAGCCAAAATTAACAACGAAGTCATATCCAATATTTACTATTTTAGCCCAACAAAAACAGTCAGTATTAAAAAGACACAACAAATGTTAGTACAATAGCATAGACCAAAATTTAAATCGTCTACCCAAAATTATTATGTGCTACTAAAGCCCTGTTGTGGCATGCACTGAGATGTTATCAGTGGAAAGCAGGCGTAGTAACAGATTTATTATTCGTTTTGAATTAATAATTCGTTTCGATTTCATAATTCATTTCAAATTCATATTTCCTTGATAAGAGTGGTAGTTCGTGTTATGTACTAACTTATTAACTTATACCGCATTTAATATTTTATCGCAACAACAATTACATACACGATATTAAAAAGATTTTTCTTTTTACAATTACAATTTTAATACAACAGCATAGAGCAATCTTTGCTTACTGACTTGTGAGACCTGTGATTTGATCGCTTTACTTACTAAATTGTGGGACCTGTGGTGTGATTGCTTTACGTACTAAATTGTAAGACCTATTCAATGATATACAGTCTTGTGTGGTTTGCGCACTAACTTGTGAGACCTGGACCCAATTTCATGCTGCTTACCGTAAGCAAAGAATCAACGCTTACGGAACGGAAGCAGAGAATTCCATGCTTACGTCATGCGTATTTCAAGGGTTAGTAGAGAATTTCAGCGTTTTCTTGTGTGTACTTTCTGTAACTAGGCATTCATCGCTTACACAGCTAGCGCAGAAATTCGACGCTTGCAAAATAAGCCGAGAATGGTGACCGTAAGCATGGATTTCGGCAGTAGGCCTAACCAGAGCCATGTAGTCGGGCTCATCCGTTTAAATGAGGGGTAGTTCACTTTATACACTAAGTTGTGAGACCCAGGCCCAAAGACATGGCTCTGCTTACCAAAAGCAAAGAATCAACGCTTATGGAAGCATAGAATAAGGTGCTTACGTCGAGCGTATTTCAAAGGTTAGCAGAGGATTTCAGCTTGTGCGCGTGTGTACTTCACGTAACAAGGCATACTTCGCTTACACAAATAGTACAAAAATTTGACGCTTGCAAAATAGGCAGAGAATGGGTGACTGTAAGCAAGGATTTCGGCAGTAACCAGAGCCATGAAATTGGGCTCATTCCTTTAAATCAGGGATAGTTCACTTTATACGCTTAGTTGTAAGACCCAGGCCAAAATACATGGCTCGGCTTACCAAAAGCGAAGAATCAACGCTTACAGAAGCAGAGAATTCAGTGCTTACGTCAAGCGTATTTCACGGATTAGCAAAGAATTTTGGCTTGTGCGCATGTGTACTTTATGTAATTAGGCATTCATCGCTTACACAGCTAGCGCAGAAATTTGACGTTTGCAAAAAAGCAGAAAAAAGTGACCGTAAGCATGGATTTTGGCAGTAACCAGAGCCATGAATCGTCTTCAGTTTTTCACTCAAGGGATGCTGTAGATGCGTTTGCCGGCCTAAAATGCCGGTGGATGTCATCATGACGTCATTTAAAGCGCGTTTTGTATGTGTGTACAAAACCCATGGTTCTGAATAGTGGTTCTGAGCATATGCAATCGCATTGTTGTAGAACGCCCTCTAGCGTTCAATGTTTCTTGCAGTAATTACCTCAAGCACAGTTTTCAAATAACAAAGACTATGAGCCTCATTCGAAACGATAATTATGTGCATTTGAATTTCTTTTCAGTTATAGACTCAATGAGCATTGAAGATTGAACTTGGGTTATTGTGACCCCATGTTAACCTTTACTTCCGGGTCAACCAGAAGTGGGACCATATCTCAAGAACTACACAACCCAATTCCATTTCTTTTCAGTTATTAGACCCTTTGAACATTGAAGATTGAACTTGGGTTGCCGTGACCCCATGTTGACCTTTACTTACGGTTCAACCGGAAGTGGGACCATATCTGAAGAACTAAACACCCGATTTTCAATTTCTTTTCAGTTTTAGACCCCTTGTGCATTTAAGATTGAACTTGGGTTGAATCAAAGCACAACTAAACGGAACAGCTTTGTGTTTGTTCACAAACACCTCAATGTCTAGTTATTATTCTTTGTTTCCGCCTAAATCCCATAGCATTTGTACACGTTTTTTCTTTAAGCCCAATATCCTAGAGCGTAAATAGGAAAGAGTTGAATCATATATCAAATTGAAGCTTAGAACATAAGCTTGACTCTTAAAGTAAAAAATATTAAAATTCTTAATTAATTAGCCACTTTACAGCGAGGTGAATATTTAATTAGCCAATCTTGAAAGCACCATAACTCAAAAAGTATACCCCCGATCGTCAAACTTGTTTCAGTTTTAGACTTCTGAGATACTGTAGATGTGCTTTCCGGCCTAAAATGTGGAACGACGTCACAATTACGTCATCTATTGCGCATTTTCGCCCGTGTACAAAACACATGGGATGCTTTTTTAACAATTGAGGGCGCTATACCAGTTTAACGGTGCTCTTGCTTGCTTTTTTGAAACTCGATCAAGTCGTAAACCCAAATGACCCCTGTGATTGAGTGTTTTGTATGTACAGTATATTATAAAGAGTCATTCCTGCACCGACTAGCACAAGTCTACGTTCATTCGCATGAATCGTGAAGAATTTGTCTTGCTCTCAGCGCGGAGCGACTTGTCCGCTCAGATCTTGTCGTTATTCAGCGTGAACGAAAACATTAGAACGCCGTGTGTTGGACGATGTTGCCCGCGTGTCAGACTTGTCTGCGCTTGGGTCCCGTTCACTGGAAAACGATCTTTTAGGTTTCTAATGCAAACGCATTACTTGAAGCTGAATCGTGAAGGAAACAAGGCTACGTTTTTAAGGTTCTTGTGCGAATGCATTACTTCGGGAAATCACTATGTAGCAAACAACAAACCTGTTGGGGGTTGCAATGAGGCTCAAATTGTAGCTGATGGGGGAAAGGTGTAGACAAGAAAAAAATACATTTTTCAGGGTGTGCATGAAGAGCCAAAATTAACAATAAAGCCATATCCAATATTTACTATTTTAGCCCATCAAAAACATTCAGCATTAAAAAGACACAACAAATGTTAGTACAATAGCATAGACCAAAATTTAAATCGTCTACCTAAAATTATTATGTGCTACTAAAGCCCTGTTGTGGCATGCACTTAGATATTATCAGTGGAAAGCAGGCGTAGTAACAGATTTATAATTCGCTTTGAAATAATAACTCGTTTCGAATTCATAATTCGTTTCAAATTCATATTTCCTTGATAAGACTGGTAGTTCGTGAGTACTAACTTGTTAACTTATACCGCATTTAATATTTTATCGCAACAAAAATTACATACACAATATTAAAAAGTTTGTGTTTTTTTGCAATTATGATTTTAACACAACAGCATAGACCAATCTTTACTTAATAACTTGTGAGACCTGTGGTATGATCGCTTTACTTACTAAATTGTGAGACGTGTGGTGTGATTGCTTTACGTACTAAATTGTGAAACCTTTTCCATGATATACAGTCTTGTGTGGTTTGCGTACTAACTTGTGAGACCTGGACCCAATTTCATGACTCTGCTTACCGTAAGCAAAAAAACAACGCTTATGGAAGCAGAGAATTCCGTGCTTACGTCAAGCGTATTTCAGGGGTTAGCAGAGAATTTCGGCTTTTTCTCGTGTGTACTTCACGTAACTAGGCATTCTTCGCTTACACAGCTAGCGCATAAATTTGACGCTTGCAAAATAAGCGGAGAATGGTGACCGTAAGCATGGATTTCGGCAGTAACCAGAGCCATGTAATTGGGCTCATTTGTTTAAAAGAGGGGTAGTTCACATTATACACTAAGTTGTGAGACCCAGGCCCAAATACATGGCTCTGCTTACCAAAAGCAAAGAGTCAACGCTTACGGAAGCAGAGAATTCCATGCTTACGTCAAGCATATTTCAGGGGTTAGCAGAGAATTTCGGCTTGTGCGCGTGTGTACTTCACGTAACTAGGCAATCTTCGCTTACACAAATAGCGCAAAAATTTGACACTTGCAAAATAGGCAGAGAATGGGTGACTGTACGCATGGATTTCAGCAGCAGAGCCATGAAATTGGGCTCATTCATTTAAATGAGGGATGGTTCACTTTATACGCTTAATTGTGAGACCCAGGCCCGAATACATGGCTCTGCTTACCAAAAGCAAAAAATCAACGCTTACGGCAGCAAGTTCCGTGCTTACGTCAAGCGTATTTCAGGGGTTAGCAGAGAATTTCAGCTTGTGCGCGTGTGTACTTGACGTAACTAGGCAATTATTATAGTCAATGTTTCGCGGCACTTTTTGATTGAATTGTTTTACACTTATCAGAACCGTAAAAATGTAAACGTTTAACCGGTTGATTGGTTGGTTAACGGTGTAACTGTCTTAGGCTTAGTATACATGCTAACTTGTGAGACATGTTCCTCGATAACAAACTTTCGATTTAAAAAAACCGTTAACACATCTGCGGTTGTGATAAAAAACATATCCTCTTCAGTGCAACATTATTTGGCTCTGCACAATCATCCTGCAAAAAAAATGTTCAATCGAATTGTTGTGGAATGCCCTCTAGCGTTCAATGTTTCTTGCATTTAATACCTCAAGCACAGTTTTCATATAACAAAGACTATGAGCCTGATTGGAAACGATATTTAAGTGCATTTCAAGTTCTTTTCAGTTATAGACTCATTGAGCATTGAAGATTGAACTTGGGTTACCGTGACCCCATGTTAACCTTTACTTCCGGGTCAACCAGAAGTGGGACCATATCTCAAGAACTACACAATCCAATTCCATTTCTTTTCAGTTATTAGATCCTTTGAACATTGAAGATTGAACTTGGGTTACCGTGACCCCATGTTAACCTTTACTTCCGGGTCAACCAGAAGTGGGACCATATCTCAAGAACTACACAATCCAATTCCATTTCTTTTCAGTTATAGACCCCTTGTGCATTGAAGATTGAACTTGGGTTGAATCAAAGCACAACAAAACGGAACAGCTTTGTGTTTGTTCACAAACACCTCAATGTCTAGTTATTATTATTATTATTCTTTGTTTCCACCCTTAATCCCATAGCATTTGTACACGTTTTTTCTTTAGGCCTAATATCCTAGAGCGTAAATAGGAAAGAGTTGAATCATATATCAAATTGAAGCTTAGAACATAAACTTGACTCTTAACGTAAAAAATATTAAAATTCTTAATTAATTAGCCTCTTTACAGCGAGGTGAATATTTAATTAGCCAATCTTTGCAGCACCATATCTCAAAAAGTATACACCTGATCGTCAAACTTGTTTCAGTTTTAGACTTTTGAGATACTGTAGATGTGCTTTCCGGCCTAAAATGTGGAACGACGTCACAATTACGTCATCTATTGCGCATTTTCGCCCGTGTACAAAACACATGGGATGCTTTTTTAACAATTGAGGGCGCTATACCAGTTTAACGGTGCTCTTGCTTGCTTTCTTGAAACTTGATCAAGTCCTCCTAAACCCATTGGCCCGTGTTGTTGCGTTTTTTGTATGTAGAGTATACTATAAAGAGTCATTCCTGCGCCGACAGACACAAGTCTACGTTCATTCACAAGAATCGAGAATTTTTCTTGCTCTCACTGCAGAGCGTCGTGTCAGCTCAGATCGCTGTTATTCAGCGTGAACGTAGCAACATAGAACGCCGTGTTGTGGGACGATGTTGCCCGCGTGGCAGACTTGTCTGCGCTTGGGTCCCGTTCACCGGAAAACGATCTTTTAGGTTTCTTATGCAAAGGCATTACTTGAAGCTGAATCGTGAAGGAAACAAGGCTACGCCTGAAACCACGTTTTTAAGGTTCTTGTGCGAATGCATTACTTCGGGAAATCACTATGTAGCAAACAACAAACCTGTTGGGGGTTGCAATGAGGCTCGAATTGTAGCTGAATGGGAAAAGGTGTAGACAAGAAAAAAATACATTTTTCATGGGTGTGCATGAAGAGCCAAAATGAACAATAAAGTCATATCCAATATTTACTATTTTAGCCCAACAAAAACATTAAGTATTAAAAAGACACAACAAATGTTAGTACATAAGCATAGACCAAAATTTAAATCGTCTACCCAAAATTATTATGCGCTACTAAAGCGCAATTGTGGCATGCACTGAGATGTTATCAGCGGAGAGCAGGCGTAGTAACAGATTAATGATTTGTTTTGAATTAATAATTCGTTTCGAATTAATATTTCGTTTCGAAATCATAATTCGTTACGAATTCATAATTCTTTGATTAGAGTGGCAGTTCGTGTTACGTACTAGACTTCTGAGATACTGTAGATGTGCTTTCCGGCCTAAAATGTGGAACGACGTCACAACCACGTCATCTATTGCGCATTTTAGCCCGTGTACAAAACACATGGGATGCTTTTTAAACAATTGAGGGCGCTATACCAGTTTAACGGTGCTCTTGGGTGCACCACACTAAATGGACAAATATTCATGCGCCAAGCTCATTATCATAATTTGTATACCCACAGAATTTTTTTAATTATAACGTTTTGGGGGTCGTGCAATTAATAGAATGTATAATTATAAGAATCGAGCACAACCTGGGGGTTCTGTGTTTCAACTTTTGGGGATAAATTTAGGCGTTTAAGTTGGCCCTACTTTACTAGGCAAGTGGAGAAGTGCTTCACGAAAACTGGCAGCAAGTCGGTTTGGGAAAAAGTTCATTTTCGGGGGTGTTTTTTTCTGGAGTTGCTAGCAAAAATTCCAAACGGCTGACCTGCCAAAAATTGAAAAGAATTCTGAAGTTTAGTTGTCCGAAAATATGTCTGATTGGTTTTCAAGAGGCTGAGAGACTTACACGATTTTTTGAGTATTTTTTAATATTTATCATTTAGCATTGGTTCCTATAGGAGTTTATTTAGTGTGGTGCGCCCTATAGCTTGCTTTCTTGAAATTCGATCAAGTCCTCCTAAACCCATTGACCCGTGTTGTTGCGTTGTTTGTATGTAGAGTATGTTATAAAGAGTCATTCCTGCGCCGACTAGCACAAGTCTATGTTCATTCACAAGAATCGAGAAGAATTTGTTTTGCTCTCAGCGCAGAGCGTCGTGTCCGCTCAGATCTTGTCGTTATTCAGCGTGAACGTAGACAATCGAACGCCGTATGTTGGGACGATGTTGCCCGCGTGTCAGACTTGTCTGCGCTTGGGTCCCGTTCACCGGAAAACGATCTTTTAGGTTTCTAATGCAAACGCATTACTTGAAGCTGAATCGTGAAGAAAACAAGGCTACGTTTTTAAGGTTCTCGTGCGAATGCATTACTTCGGGAAATCACTATGTAGCAAACAACAAACCTGTTGGGGGTTGCAATGTGGCTCGAATTGTAGCTGAATGGGAATAGGAATAGACAAGAAAAAATACATTGTTCATGGGTGTGATGAAGAGCCAAAATTAACAACGAAGTCATATCCAATATTTACTATTTTAGCCCAACAAAAACATTCAGTATTAAAAAGACACAACAAATGTTAGTACAATAGCATAGACCAAAATTTAAATCGTCTACCCAAAATTATTATGTGCTACTAAAGCCCTGTTGTGGCATGCACTGAGATGTTATCAGTGGAAAGCAGGCGTAGTAACAGATTTATTATTCGTTTTGAATATTAATTCGTTTCGATTTCATAATTCGTTTCAAATTCATATTTCCTTGATAAGAGTGGTAGTTCGTGTTATGTACTAACTTATTAACTTATACCGCATTTAATATTTTATCGCAACAACAATTACATACACGATATTAAAACGATTTTTCTTTTTACAATTACAATTTTAATACAACAGCATAGAGCAATCTTTGCTTACTGACTTGTGAGACCTGTGATTTGATCGCTTTACTTACTAAATTGTGGGACCTGTGGTGTGATTTCTTTACGTACTAAATTGTAAGACCTATTCAATGATATACAGTCTTGTGTGGTTTGCGCACTAACTTGTGAGACCTGGACCCAATTTCATGCTGCTTACCGTAAGCAAAGAATCGACGCTTACGGAAACGGAAGCAGAGAATTCCATGCTTACGTCAAGCGTATTTCAGGGGTTAGCAGAGAATTTCGGCTTTTTCTCGTGTGTACTTCATGTAACTAGGCATTCTTCGCTTACACAGCTAGCGCAGGAATTCGACGCTTGCAAAATAAGCGGAGAAAGGTGACCGCGAGCATGGATTTCGGCAGTAACCAGATCCATGTAATTTGGCTCATTCGTTTAAATGAGGGGTAGTTCACTTTATACACTAAGGTGTGAGACCCAGGCCCAAATACATGGCTCTGCTTACCAAAAGCAAAGAATCAACGCTTACGGAAGTAGAGACTTCGGTGCTTACGTCAATTGTATTTCAGGGGTTAGCAGGGAATTTCGGCTTGTGCGCGTGTGTACTTGGCGTAACTAGGCATTCCTCGCTTACACAAATAGCTGAAAAATTTGACGCTTACAAAATAGTTGAGGTGTGACTGTAAGCATGGATTTCAGTATTTACCAGAGCCATGAAATTGGGCTCATTCAATTAAATGAGGGATAGTTTACTTTATACGCTAAGTTGTAAGACCCAGGCTAAAATACCTGGGTCTGCTTACCAAAAGCAAAGAATCAACGCTTACGGCAGCAGAGACTTCCGTGTATACGTTAAGCGTATTTCAGGGGTTTGCAGAGAACTTTGGCTTGTGGGCGTTTGTACTTGACGTAACTAGGCAATTATTATAGTCAATGTTTCGCGGCACTTTTCGATTGAATTGTTTTACACTTATCCAAACCGTAAAAATGTAAACGTTTAACCGCTTGATCGGTTGGTTAACCGTGTAACTGTCACAGGCTTAGTATACGTGCTAACTTGTGAGACATGTTCCTCGATAACAAAATTTCGATTTAAAAAAACCGTTAACACATCTGCAGTTGTGATAAAAAACATTGCCTCTTTAGTGCAACATTATTTGGCTCTGCACAATCATCCTGCAAAAAAAATGTTCAATCGAGTTGTTGTGGAACGCCCTCTAGCGTTCAATGTTTCTTGCATTTAATACCTCAAGCACAGTTTTCATATAACAAAGACTATGAGCCTGATTGGAAACGATATTTAAGTGCATTTCAAGTTATTTTCAATTATAGACTCATTGAGCATTGAAGATTGAACTTGGGTTACCGTGACCCCATGTTAACCTTTACTTCCGGGTCAACCAGAAGTGGGACCATATCTCAAGAACTACACAATCCAATTCCATTTCTTTTCAGTTATTAGATCCTTTGAACATTGAAGATTGAACTTGGGTTACCGTGACCCCATGTTGACCTTTACTTACGGGTCAACCGGAAGTGGGACCATATCTGAAGAACTAAACACCCGATTTTCAATTTCTTTTCAGTTATAGACCCCTTGTGCATTGAAGATTGAACTTGGGTTGAATCAAAGCCCAACAAAACGGAACAGCTTTGTGTTTGTTCACAAACACCTCAATGTCTAGTAGTTATTATTATTATTATTATTATTATTATTATTATTATTATTATTATTATTATTATTATTATTATTATTATTATTATTATTATTATTATTATTATTATTATTATTATTATTATTATTATTATTATTATTATTATTATTATTATTATTATTATTATTATTATTATTATTATTATTATTATTATTATTATTATTATTATTATTATTATTATTATTATTATTATTATTTGGTCAAAACTGGACGCCAAAGCGCACGTATCTGTCGACCTGCATTGTATTACAATGCACGATAGTGTAGGCCTAAACATACGCTGTTCAAACGTGTACATCCACATGTACATTGCACATGTAGTTATAGTTTACATGTACTGTTTACATGACGGCCTTTCACTTTCCTATTACTGTATCTGTGTACAGTACAGAGGCTACCCGTAATCTTCGGCATATAAGCCGCGGCTTATTCGTTGATTTTGGCCCTGAGAAACATTTCTGCGGCTTATATGCCGGGCGGCTTATATGGGGAAGTGTTAATATTGAAGAACAAAAACTAAGGTACACTTTATAAGAATGATCGTTTGTAAAATAACCTTTCACGTACAGTAAGGCTCAGACCAACGAAACGGGTATGGTACCTGTTATACTTGCGTGTAAATCGACAACACTCAAAGCAGTATCCTTGTTGCCAGACTATTTGTTGGACCGCACGACCGGCCATTCGGTTCTGTTCGTGTCATCTCCAATCAACCCAAAGCAGGCAATGAGTAACATGAATAATACATAACCTTTCGCGGAAGTGGACCAATCAGGTGCCAATTTAGGCTCCATTGATGCATGCCACACATGTACTGTATACCAATACTGCGGCTGACAACTAGCTGTGTGTGCACGGCCGGCCCATCAGTCTATGGTGATCGCAATTCAAAAAATAGGCCCACTTGACTGCAGATCATTCTAATTAACGATTTCAATAACGATCGATGGTGTTAATTTCAATACATTTTTACTTCAGTGCAATGCAACTTGTACTTTGTGGCGATGTACAATGACTGACGTGCTGCCCGCCAGTCACTGTAATCACCACAAAGGACCGCAAACAGGCATGGCCCCTCTGTGTATGCGGTTGCCGCTGCGGCTTATACGCCGGGCGGCTTACATCAAGTAATAAACCACAAGGGAGTACACTGAATAAATTTTATACAGACTTTGTATGTGTGAAGCTGTAAATTGATGATGTCATCACGAGGCACGTGGTCTTACATTAAAGGTGAACTTTTGAAGTTGTGTATCTACTGAACTAAGTGTTAAGTTGAAACTTGGTATGTTGTTAGACAACTACGTTTACTGCACAAATTAGGTGTGATATCATTATGACATATCTTGAGAACCAAACAAAGTAGAATCAAAATTCTTTTTGCAGCAGGCTTGGGAGGTCGTATTAATTAGCATGAACTATGTAGCGACGTCTTCATAACATCATCAATTGTTACGTTATATTACCACAAAGGTACAGTTTTACAAGATTAATATACCCAGAACAACAGGGGCAATTAAGCTGAAACCTTGCATGTATTCAAGCTGGCATGTGTTATATCCAAAACTGTAGGTCATTTGAAGATGATGTCATTAAGTGTTCCATGGCATCACCTTTAAGGTACAGTTTTTAAGGCTTTGTGTTTTTTATTATTTTTGTTCCTTTTTTTTTCTCCACGTCTTCTTTCTTCTCCCTGAACCGTCAAGTCTGCAAGATTTTGGAAAAAGTAAGGTCAAACGGACTTGAAACATGTACATGTACTAGACCTTGAATAATATAAAGACAACTGCCAGCTATAGAGCCATTAGACCAGGAGCTAAGTTGTGAAAGCCCTGTAAATAAGAAGTTAGCTCAATACCTACTACATCCAAGGTTTGACTCCACAATATGGAAGAACATACCCTACTGAACACTGCTAGGTAGTATGTGGCTTCAAATTGTGGTATCACTTTTGAGAAAAACTTGGGTTTTTTTTAGAGTAAAAAAATTGACCAAATGGGCATTGTTCTTAATTTGGCACTGATTGTAGGGAACAGTCTTTTCAGACATTCAGACTTATTTAGTTTATTTTTAAAGCATTTTTTGTTAGAAATATCTTAATTTTATATATAAAAAAACACAGCTATTGTTATAACATTTTTTACATTTCCATTTTATAAAGAAAAATTTGAAATTTGAAATTATTTTGAATTAACAAAAAAGAATTTTGTACAAGGCTACTTCCCTAGATAGTCTGGCCAACAGGCAGATTAAGCCCCATCCTAAATGTATGCGATAAGTTTAGGTTCCAGATCAGGTGACCCATAAACAATACATGAGACACGCGCACAGGGCATAGAACATTGACAAAACTTATTGGGTTTTTTTTTCAAGAAAAAGAAAGAGTCAGAAAACAAACAGTAAGGTGAAAGCAATGATGCAGATGTGAACATCTACTGGCTTGAAATTTGAAGAGGACAGTTTGATTCTTAAGGTAAGAAAGGAGTAATTTTTCATTGTATTTTGTAAGCATGATGATGATGATGTGTCTAACCTGACGTTAGCCTGCCCATTATTCTACTAGACGATTTCTGAAATGTTGACCTGGCGTCTGTACTACCCTACGGTTTACTTGCACTCAGTAAATGTTTTCAGATAAATCCTGTTGATGTTTAATAGGCCTAAATTCAGAGTAATTTTTTAAAATTTGTATTTGAGTAGGCCTACTTAGAATGTCCTGGATGTCTGCTCCCTTTTCGGCTTTTGTGATCGAGTAATAAAATCCAATATAGATAAAAGCATTGTAAACTTGTTTTGTTTTATAGAACTTGTTCCACATTTGGATGCTCGAAGCCCATATTTGATGATTCTAGACACATCAGCCACTTACATGTAGTAACAGACCTGGCTCGGCCTCTTCACTGCCTGAACTGGAGAACCAAGAAGCGATACATCTTCAATCAATAAGGTAAGGTAAACCATTTAAAAAACTGGATCCATCCATTTTGACATTGTTTGGTTTTGGGTCAGTTGTGTTAGTACTTTTGCCCATCATCCTGAGTAGTTCTTCTGAGAATGTATAACATTTGTAATGTCAAAACAAAAAGAATTATATTTTCATTTTTTTTTTATATTTGGAACATAAATTTATTTTTCCTTTTGTTTATATCCTTTCTCAAATTCTAGTTCTACTGTGCACAATCATGGACACTGAAGATGAAGAGGCAATAGTTCTGGTGCCTGCAAAGAGAAAGAAACGGACAAATTTTGACAAGTGCGTAATCTGCCAGACAGATACCGGTGATACTCTGCGAAAGCCACTGCAGTCCTCCGTGGCAACACTGATTTTTGCGTTAGAAATCCGCAACGATGATGTTTATGAGCGTCTCAAACCTGACATGCAACGTCTATCAGAGCTTCCACTTCTGTGGCATTCCAAATGCTATGAAATATTCACTAGCAAGGAAAATCTGCATCACATTCAAAACGAAGGTGTGCCATTTCACCGACTCCATCTGAAGTTTCCACCGTCAGCAGTATTGGTTCAAGTGCAAGTAGCGGAATGTCACGATCATCGAGGTCTAAATCAGTACCAACTGACTGGACCAAATGCTTATTCTGCAAGAAATTAACACACAAGAAAGTGAAATCGATGGTAGCAGCTAGTACATTTCAAGTCTGTGAAACCATATTCCAAGCTGCAGAGTGTAAAGGTGATGAAGACCTGCTGCGGGTGTTGCATGGCGTCAATAATGATCTAGTAGCTGCTGAAGCCAAGTACCACAAAGCCTGCTACTCTTCTTATGTCAGCAAGTCAAACCTCAAATATCAAGCTGTCAACGAAGGCAAAAAGGAGAGCACATTTGACGCTGCTATGGGAGAACTGGTTGCTGAAATTTCACGTGAGATTAAAGCAGGCAAGGCCTTCAACATAACAACCTTACTCAGCAAGTACAAAGCTGTTTTGAAGGCACGTGGGGAATCAGCCGAATCATACACATGTCAACGACTGAAACACAGATTGCAGAATCACTTTGGAGATAGTATTGTTTTCCACCAGACATTTGGTCAATCAAAGTCCGAGCTTGTGTATTCCAGTACCATATCTCTGCAAGATGTCATCAACGCTGCCTATCAGAGGTCTGCCTCGGTTACACCCACCATCAATCCACAGAGTGGAAACTTCATAAGAAAGTGATGATCGAGTGAAACTTCTGAAATTAGCGAGTGTCATGGCATTTCAATCAAACCTCCAAATGTCAATGACTTCACTCTATCTTCTTCGAAATCAATCATTCCTGAGAGTTTGTACTGGTTGTTGCGTTGGATAACCGCAAACCCAGAAATGGAGGAAGGGGACGAGTTCACAGGATCAACTTGTAGGAATGCTGCTGATGAAAGACGCATAGTAATGCTGGCCCAAGATATTATCCGTTGTGCCTCTCATGTTCGCACAAAGATGCCTAAGCATGCAACCCTAGGAATGGCTATCCGTCATCTCACAGGATCAAAACAACTAGTTACAATGCTAAGTCGAATGGGCCATTGTCTTTCCTATGACGATGTAGAGGCTATGGACACAAGTCTAGCTAAGGAAATTGTAGCAAGATCGGAGCTGTATGGAGTCATTGTTCCATCTAACATATCTCCGGGCATCTTTGTTCAGGTTGCAGGAGATAACAATGACATAAATGAGGAGACCCTTGACGGGAAGAAAACAACCCATGCAACCACATTAGTCGTTTATCAGAGAGGTGATTTTGGTCCATTGCCGCATCATACAACTGCCGACCATTCCAAAAGAACGAGGTCATTTCATCCCACAGAATTTAAGACTACAAGGGAGTTTAGTGCATATGGAAAGAGGCCAGACATCAAGGATTTCATTGGCAAAGTAAAAGACGAATGGTTCTCCATCACAAGCAACCTACATGAATCAGCTTGCCAGATGGATCTAGCTTGGGCAATTGCCAGGCTCTGCCCCACAAAGTTGTTTGAAGTGCAGATCAATGAGGAAGCTTCAGATCAACAGGTAATTCCTGGCTGGGCTGGATTCAATGCAATCGTCAATTCAACTGAACCAGTCTGCACCAAAGTTGGATACTGCCCAATGATTAATGGCTCCCCTACGGAATTTAGCACGGTGTACACTGTCATGAATACTGCTGCTGCCATGATGGCGAGTTTGGGTCAGAAGGAGTGTGTCATAACGTTCGACCTTGCGATCTACATCAAAGCGAAAGAAATCCAGTGGAGGTTGCCAGCTGAGTTTTCTGAAATGGTGATACGTTTGGGCGGGTTCCATATTGCTATGAATTATTTGGCCCTTCTTGGGAAGAAGTATGATGGTTCTGGCATAGAAGAATTGCTAATTGAATCTGGAGTTTATGGTAGTGGCACAGCATCCATGCTTCTCAAGGGAAAGTCTTACAACCGATGGAGTACGAGCACACAAGTTAGTTATGGAAGCTTTGTTCCGTCTCCAGTGGCAATCCTTTGTTGACCACAACTCAAGTACAGGTGTCGATAATGAAGCTGCTGTCACTGCAAGTATTGAAGGGTTGAGAACAGCTGTACAAACAACCAGAGATGTACAGAGTTTCACATAACACTTGTAGACATTTTGTATGGCTTCGCTCGGACATTGTGCTTTTTAGGTGCCTTGAAAACAGGTTAAACTCCAAACAAATGGAATGCTATTGAAGGCATTAAGGATTTGTGCGTGGTGTGAAAGCTGCAACGTTCATCCAGTTGTAATAGATGCATACTTCTAATAAACAAAGGAAGGTTATTAGAATATCAGTTGGCACATTGCATTAGTTTATTTTTTCCATTTCATAGAAAAAGCCATGGTAAACTGGTCACAGGAAGATAATTGACCATGCTGCTACAATGCTACAATGCTACTAATGCTACAAGTCCAGAGTTAAGAAACTGATTATACACATGTACATAGCTATGTTTACTGAACAAACAGCTCAAGAAAGGTCAATAAGAAGTTTATTTAGAAACTGAATGAAGTGTGTGATAATAATTATTGGTAATTTATCTTAATAATTGAAGATTTTAACTTGTAATACACAAGCCTGTGCTGCTTGAAATAATCTCTCAGCACCTTTTTAAAAAGTACTTTTAAAATAATTATTTAGAGAAGTGGCAGCTGACATAACTGCTGAAACAACTGTTTTGCCTTTCCTCCATTAAATGTGTTGGGATGAACCATTTCAACAATTTGTAGTTGACAAGGCAAAGTGTATTATTGAACACCACTATGGAGAATACAACCATGAGTTTTCACAGTTGCTTCACAATGCTATTGAGCCAACCAGTCATTTTCTTGAACAACACCCTCTCAAAAAGACATGAGATGATCGCTTTCCATGTGTCAGGAGACTGCTCAGAGAGCATTAACCTTTGAGATTCAGAAACCGTCTTCATTGTGGCATTATGCCGGGTAGACACGCAGTTCTATCAGAACTAGACCTTTCCAGACAGTGGATACTGGTTTGTAGTAAAAAACAGTGCAGTTTTATTACTCATGTCCTGTCTTAGATTTTTTGACAGTTATTTCACTCTGGAGTGGGGTTCATTACTCACAGCATGGCAAGGTCTGCGATATGCTCAACAAACAGCGGACTGTTGGTGGTTAGCCTGGTTTACTTTTATGAAGAGTGTTTACAACATTCCGTACCCAGCTTCAACATGCAACATTTGGGATTTGATGTAACCCAGGTTATACGTTGCAATATACACTGCCTCATGTGGCTGGTGGTACTTAATTACTTGATTCGTATTGTGTCGCATTTCTGTTGGTCTTAACCGGAAACCATGCAATAGTGCAGCCAATGGCAGGACAGATACATTCATTTAAACACCTTACAAACGGGATCTATATTTTGATATATATATATTCCACAAAGTTACGAGAAATCTCACAAAGTGTGGTTCCAGAAATGTGACTGATGGCGTAATATACATGTAACCCCCAAATGAGACAATACTTACTTGGAAGTTGGGAGGGATTTTACATGTACATTGTAATCAACAAGAAACTTCAACTTTCCAAGTAAGTATTGTTTAACTTAAGTTTGTTTTTTTCCTCCAGAGATCACTGGTACAAAAAAGTTACCTGTGAGATAAAGTGCCTTCATTCAAGTAGTCGTTTTCATTGTGCAGTACAATTACCATAATAAAGCCATTGTGACGTAAATTTTACTCAACAACTACAATTTAATGGTAAAATTTTTATCCCAACACTAGGAAATTGTTCGTACCTGTAACTGTCCAAAACTCCGGTCTTCATCAGCAGGATAGCCCAGATGTAGAACCCTGATCTTTCAGACACTTAATTCCAACACCATTGCATAGACTCCTGGGAGTTTGTATTTACACATTGTATTTAAAAATTTAACTTCTATTAAAAAAGGACATGATGACCAATTGTTGGGGATTAAGGGCACGGCAGTTATGGCCGTGAAGAATGTAATTTGTTGAGGGGCACCATGGCCAGTTACAAGGGCATCAACGGCACTGGCTGTCATGGCCGCCATGTTATTTGAAGCCTGGTTGGGAGAATAAACAGGGGGCCAACAGAGAAATTGAGAGGAGAGCCAAAATCAGTGATGCACAATACAGATTGTAAGAAAATCTACACCAGACCACAGGTCTTGTAGTTCCCATCTTTTACTGGACCAGAGTTATTTTTTACAAGACCTAAAATAAATTTTGCTTTTCTTTTGTTTTGTTTTCTTCTAATTTGTAAGGAGGAGGTTTGGAACTTAAAAGTTTGTTTAGAAAAACACTGGACTTAACATATTTATAACTTGTTTGATTTTTAGTTTACTAGCCTAATGCTAAAAGTACTGGACTCATGGCCTGTGGTTCATTGAGTATTTCAACCCCTGCAAGGACAGGTTTTTTGCTTTCTTTGCCTCCCCTCAAATGTACTGCTGAACATATGTATGCATACTGGTATGTAGGTTTTATTTCTGAAATACATTTGTATCTTTTATCATATGACACTTGTACTTTGACTCTGCAGGAGAAACCTGTATATATCCCTGACAGACCTAAAGACAGGAAATCAAGAGAACCACCAGAATTTGTTCGTGATGTCATGGGTAGGTTGATTGACTGTCAAACAATTACTTTCATCTGTGTTATTTATTTGTTAACCCTACTTTGTTTTGGGATAAACACTGTACATGTATACTACATCTGTACATTGTAGTCTTGTAAAAAACTATCCACAGAGTGGATCCAGTTGACTCGGAGATGAGAAACCACTTAGCAGTTTGACTTCTTCAATTGGCTTTGGGTACTTCAATATGATTGATGTACTGTACAATGCACAAGTGTAATGCTATACAAATATTGAATGCATGAGTAAATTGTCACAGAATTTCACTGAGTGATTATATTTTGTGACAATGTGTAGGGCCAGCCTCGTAGGGTCGGTTAAACAAAGGAGCAAAAAGGAGAATCACATCAGTATGTAGATTGGAGAACTGAATATAGATGTTTACTAACTTGCTGCTAACATAAAATTCTTGAAATCATGGAATGTCCACTTGATTGCATTAACAATACTAACAATAACTCACGTAACTTGACAATTTAATTCAAAAGGCTTTAATCAATAACAACTACATAGTCCAATCAAATTCTGTATATTTTTTAGGAATTTTTCTGTTGATACGCACTTGCAGTCTGCCCTTTTCATTGATGTTATGTTACCTGTATTTAATTACATCTCTATCTTTTCATTATCCATGGCTAACCCTATACTTTCTTTGGGTTTTTCTCCTGTTCATGTCTACTTGATCTTAAACGTACACAGTACAATTGTTATCATGCTGACCATTACCAGTCTCGAGTCCTTTTTCACTGGACTCTGACTCTGACTGGGTCTCACAGCACTGTGACTTGGACTCAAACCTGGACTGGACCCTGCCTGCGACACTGTGTAATTCGGCTTGAAATGGAAAAAAACATGCAACTTGAGCTACCATATATCGTCAATAATGGGGGGAAAAGTTGTCCATGGTCTTTGCATATCAACCACAGACACGTTTCAACCTCGCATTGTTCAAGTTCGAGCAAGACTCACTATAACTTGTTGACACATGATACAGATTTCAAACAGGTCGGTCAGTTTATGTTAAGCTTTTGCATATTTTTTTCTCAGCTTTTGCTTATTTTTTTCTCGGCAAGATGCTTAAAAGTGTTATAAATTGATTCATTACACAATGAAAATCACTCCCTTCTTTTTAAAATTGTGTTTTGACTTTCTAAAGTGGTAAAAAAATAAAGCAAATCTAGATACCAGTCTGACAGAAAGGGCTGGAAATGGCTGATATTGCAGAAATGTTCCATAGGACCATTAGGAGGATCGATGGAATACAATTGGATTATTGCAACCAGTGGTTTTACCCCTCCCCCCCCCCCACCTTGAGAACCCTTGTCCCTCCCTCTTACTCCCCCCCATGAGATTGAAAAAATGCACAAACAAATTTGTCAACTACATTAAAAAGCCCCCCCCCTTCAACAAATATTAATTAATGTATTTGCCCCCCCCCTGAAAACGACAGGGCTTGACTTCACAATGCTTTACTATTCATAATCTACACATATGTAGATGAGTTGTCTGTATTGCCATAGTGACATCAAACTTTGCTTAGAAATTAAGGTTGAAACCTAGTCCGCTGTGCGCCACTGATTGCATGACATAACAAGGCCATGTCAGACTCGGACTAGGACAACAGGGACTGAACTGCAGCACTTTCCGACTTTCTAACTTTCCCACCTTTGCAGAGTCTTTCTCAAAGACTAAACAGTGCATGTACAGTAGTATACAAATAATGAATCTTTACGAGTCTTATGGTGGGATTATTTTCATGAGTTGAAATATGAAATATTCCTTTCTGTGAGGTGAGGTGAAGCCAAGCTTACTGGAACATATTTCATAGAATGAAAACATTTACACGAATGTAAGGCGTTCATTATTTGTTTTATTTATAACATCCAAGTGCAATGTACATCTTTGTCATTCAATATAAGATAAACTAGAAACAAACTGTGTACTTAGTTTACTGGCATCCCTCGTTTAGGGCATTTTGCTATATGGTGTGGTTTAGTGTGCAATAGTAAAACATTTTAAAATGCATGGCTTATGACAGAGGTCATGTAATTGTTTGATTAATGAATGCCACATTACCTACAATCATGACAAGAATCAACTTGGGTGTTACATCATTAACCATATTTTCATCACATATTTTTGTACATTTCTATTTAATCTTGAAACATATTATTATATCCATCAGGATCCAGTGCTGGTGCTGGTAGTGGTGAATTCCATGTGTATAGAGGTTACAGACGCCGAGAGTATAGCAGACAGATGTACATACAAAACAAAGCTGAGCAGGTCATTCAGACATTGTATTTTTATTTCTCTGTTGTCATGCCTGTGATTTCTGATTTTAGGTTTTGTTTATTTCAATGAAGTGTTCTAGTTTAAAAACCTTTTAGTTGAACTTCAGACATTTTAGGAGATGAACCCTTTATTTTTGTAACAAAGGCATCATTTTTGTACATCACTAAATTACAGAACTAAACTATACTCTCTTCCCTTTTGTCATGTATGTTCAGAAATAGGCTATCATGCCTTTCAGGAGTTCAACAATATTTCTTATGCCTTTTTTCTGTTATTTTCAGTACTCTGTAGCTGCTCATCTTTTCTTCCATTCTTTTAAGCACCATCCATTTGTAATCCTCCAACCAGTGTTGGAGGGGATTAATATTTTGAACTTTTTGCAGTTTGTAGTGGGGAAAACCATAGCTTTAGATACATCCACACTCATTAAAACGACAATATTCATATGTATTCACCAGGAGGAGCAAGCAATAGATTTTCAGAAGAAACTAGAAGTAAATAAATCAAAAGCTGAGGAGAGGACAACCAAGAAGAGGAACAAAAGGTAAACATAGTCAATAGACGAGCTATTTTATTCTAGAACATGTATGTACATTATTTCAAAAAGCAATACTAATTGCTTGTTAAAGTGTTAGTAGAGCGATATCTGTTGCGGTTCCCTTTTCAAATAAAACTGTAGAATGATACTTTATTATGTCACATACAAATTTAAAAAAAGTTTTTGCCCTTTTGGTCATATCTAAATAACAACTTTTACAGACCCATTCTTTTGCACTCGCCACTGCAAATTGCGAAAAGACCCCCCACGTTGAGCAGCTTACGCAACCAACTGCATGAAGTCACACGAAGGGAGAGGTCTTGTTTTGTCATAGTCATACACAACAGTGTGAAGGACAGTAGTGGCAGTACCAGTGACAGTAGTGGCAGTAATTCTGCTGATAATTCCAGCAGTTTCAGTTCACCTGACGACAACGTCGAAGACCGAGATGAGGAAGTCCGTGGTGTAGAACCATACCAGTTCGAGCCACTCGCCCCGGTAGGCCAAGGCATCGAAGAAGACGTCGAAGACAAAGCCAAACATGACAACGATCGTCTTTTACTAAAGTCACCCATAAATTTCACCCATTATGACCAAGCATGCTGTTCCTAGGGGATTAGCATAGTAATTGTTTATTGACTAGTAGTACTAGTAGTACTGTAGTACGCACAGTAATACTGTAGTCTATTTCATTCACTTACCCAAATAGCCACTACTTATGCATATTTCATATAGCCGGCAGGCTAATTCGCTTAAAAGATTTGACAACCAATAGGGCACCCTTCGCGCCCACCCAGGCGCCCTTCGCGCCCACCCAGCATGCTAGGCAGTAGCTCCGCCATCTTACGTCCTTCTTTTTCTAGCGGCGGTACGGTGTACACGTGAGTTTTCACGCTCTTGCTTAGCTTGAGATTTTGTGCCTTCGCTTTTTCCTGTTAAAGGTTTTACTAAGATTTATTCAACCAGTTTGATTTGTAGAGTTCTTCGGTCACTTTTGAGTGACAATTCTGCGTTTTTGGAAGAGTTTTGAGACGTTTTTTGTTACGACAATGCTGTTGGGACCAGAGCGCGAGTATCGAGCGTACCCCCGTGGTGTATAATACAAGTGTATATATTTACTGTATAATACAAGTGTATATATTTATTGTTGTGTCTCCTGTGTCTTCCTTATTTATATTTAATAAATTACGTTGTTAACTTAGTGTCTCACTTCCGTGAGACTCCCTACTCCGGGAGCAGTACTCCCGGCCGCTGTAGGAGGCTAGTTAGAGTCGGTGTTCCACTTGTTCGCACTCGTGGGACTCCCTACTCCGGGAGAAGTACTCCTGGAAGTACTCCCAGTTGAACTCCCTGCCCCGGGAGAAGTACTCCCGGTCTGGTGCAGGAGGCTAGCGAAGAGAGAGCTTGGGTATACCGATTAAATCCGTTCCCTTCCCCTGCTCGCTCTCCCCCTCGCTCCAGCGGAGAGCGTGGGGCCCAACGAAGCTAATGTACGGGGTATACCGGCCTCTGGCCTCTCCCTTGCCCCGTCTGCTATCGTTACTGAGCCGGTCACTGAACTACAGTGCTTGCCGTGGGGGATTTGCGCCGGTAAGGCCATTCAATTATCCCCGGTCAGTACAGTACCGACCATAAGTAAATCGGCACTGGACGTGCCTGGCCTAGCCTAGTGATTTATCACAATGAAAAAGAGCACAGCTAAGGGCCCGAGTGGTACCAAGGGCAAACCCATGAATGGTACAACACACTCGAAGCCATCGTCAATCCTTGGCTTCACGACTTCACCCAGTCCTCGGGCGCGGGCTTCCTCAGGAAACTCAACGCCTCGACCGACCACTGGAGTGCTAGCCCAGGCTACTCCAGGGGGTGAACGGAAGCGAGGAGGGTCACAGTTAAATCTCTCTCCGGCCCCATCATCGCGTTCCAGGCGCTCCGATCCCCCGCCGGTGCTGCGGGCGGGGCCGGGGTTACAAGCTTCACGGGACCCACCTCCCCTGTCACATAGAGTGAGGGAATCCCAGTCAACTTCATCAGGGATGTGATTTCTCAGTTTTAAACCGGAATTCCGTTTTTTTTTTGCCCTAAAAAAAAAGAAATTCCGGGTTTTTTTGCCCCCCCCCAAAAAAAAAAAAATTTTTTTTTTTTTTTTTTTTTTAAAGATCAAATTCATAAAAAAAATGAAGATAAAACCATATAATAACGCCCAGATTGCAGAGTAGGGCTTTTAAAACCAAAGATAAATGTTAATATTGGGCTTCATGCTCGCAATTTTTCGAGCTCGCATGCTTTTGCTCTTTGCGCTCAGAGTTCAGGTTTTTTTCTCAACAGCCTATCACATCCCTGCTTCATACACTGATCGCTGCTCGGGAATACCGATGATTGACCCCCTATCGGAGCTTTCCCGGGGAAGTGCGACTGACAATCTTTCAGGCAAGAAGGCTAAGCTGAAGCGCCCAGTTTCCTCTTCTGATGGTTCTTCAACAACACCGAAGATCAAGAAGAAAAAGAAAAAGGATACTTTATCCTCGGCGGTTTTTATGAAGGCATTTGATTCTATCAGCACTTCATTGGCCGCGATCGCCCAGCAGCAGTGGAGGGCGGCACCCGATTCACAACGGGCACCCCCACGATCCACCTTCCCAGACCCGGACCCTGGGTGGGTCGCTCAGGGACTGATCAGGGTAGCCCCAGTCGATCCCGGGCCCCCAGGCCCATCCCAGGTAGTCGATAGCGGGCCGGAGGTGCCCCTCACTCCGGGGCGTGCCCGTCACCCAGGTTCACCAACGGCCATCTCGCTGCATCCCTCGACGACTTTCGGGGTCTCCGACGGGGAGGAACCCGAGGGGGAACTGAGCTCACGTGAGTCACGTGTACGCTCCGAGGAAGATGAGGCCGCAGCAGACCCAAGCAGTTTCTCGTCATTCGAAACTCAGCTTCGGTTGATACAACGGGACATGGTACGTGTCCTCAAGCTACCGGCCGATGATATCCCGGAAGAGTCATCCGGACATCGTTCCTTTAAGACACGAACGGGAGGGGAGGAAACACAACGCGTAGTACGCCGTTCCCAACCCTCCCGTTAGACTGCCTCTGTGTGGATCGCATCAAGAGCACAGTCTCTCTGAAGAAATGGATCCTGCACACGAGAAGATCAAAACAATTATTTTCAGTACCCACAAAAGGACTGTGAGGACTTTTTTTTTACAGTCCCCACTATACCATCTACCTCCAGAGACAAGCTCTCGAGCGATGGGGGTAAGGCCTCAGCTAAGGCGATCTTCGCTGACAAGGGTAAAGCTCGACTGGAAGGACAGATGAAGAAGATTGATGAGGCTGCTCGCTTTGGCGCCAAAGCCAACGCCTTTCTTCTGCTACTGTCAGAGTATATTGTCTGCGCCTGTGAGGAGGGCGCATCCACCCCAGCGGACATGCTGGCTGTAGCCTTTCGTTGCTTGGAGGAAGGCCTCAGGATGTCCCTGGAACAGTTTACTCGTATCTGGCTCCAGGCTACACAATCCTGGAGACGCTGTACATCCCCTACGACGGAGCGAAGAAGAAATTGGAAGACAATTCTCTCCTGGGAAATTACCTCTTTGGGGGACAATTTCAAGAGGTCCCAGAGGCCAAGCGTCTGAAGACCGCAGACAAACTGAACCTGCGGAAACCAACAGTGCCGAAGGCTATGTTTGGGGGGAAGAAGACAAACAAGGTCGGTTTTACGCCACGTCCGGCGTTTCGTAAGGCCCTCAAGTCCTCTCACCAGCAGGCCCCTAGGACATCTCCCGGCACCGCTCCGGCGGCACCTCGCTACTCCCAGCCTGCCCGTCAGAACTTCCAGACGGTTGGCAGGGGCCGTGGCGGCAGTAGGCCCCCTCCCCCTCCCCGCTACTCGGGGGGTTGGAGGCGGTGACGTCCTGCTCCCGACTCCGGCCCCCGACCCGGGACCCGTCGGGGGCCGCCTCGGAGATTTCGCAGGGTCTTGGGGCGAGATCACGTCCGACGCATGGGTGCTCGCAATGGTCAAATACGGCTACCGTTTGGAGTTCACGAGCGCCCCTCCGTCGGACACCTTGGTTCGCGAAACGCCAGTTCAGACGAACAGGGAAAAACGCCTTGCTCTAGAGGAGGAAATGTTCTCCCTTTTAGAAAGGCAGGCGGTGCGTCCGGTGGCGGAATCAGAACAGTGCCAAGGGTTCCTTTCGCCGTTTTTTCTAACGCCCAAAAAGGGAACTGCAGAATGGAGACCAATCTTAAACCTGAAACCGCTCAATCGGTTCATCAGGCCGAGGCGCTTCCGGATGGAAACACTAAAAGTGATTCTGGGGTCGCTACACATGGGAGTGTGGGCAGCGTCGATAGACCTAAAAGATGCGTACCTCCACATACCCATTTAGTCGGAGCACTCCCAATACCTCCGATTCAGATATCGGGGACGCACATTGGAATTCATGGCCCTCCCGTTCGGACTCTCGAAGGCACCAAGGGTGTTCACAAGAGTCCCTTACAAAAATGTCCAATTCATTCCAATTTATATCCAGTTGGAAAGAATTGGATTGAGTTGGAATTGAGTTGGTGTGAGTTGGTTTATATTGGAATACCGAATTTCCAATTGGAATAAAATCTTAGACCAACTCAGTCCAATTGGAAATCCAATTGGACTGAGTTGGCTTGATTTAATTGATTTAGAATTAGTTGGAATTTGTTTCTACCAATTGGAAATTTCCCCTTCCAATATTTTTCAATTGGAAATTTTATTTCCCAACAGGGTCCAAATGGAAAAAACAGTCTTCTTATTATTCCAATGTCACCAACTGTAATTACAATAAGTTAGTTGCACTACTGTAAATCCCTCGAGTGGGGTGGGATATACTAAATCCCAATAAGATTTTGGACTGTCAGCCCAATGGGTATAAATTACTTGTTTTGCTCAATTGTCCAGTGATCAGCATCAATCTGTCGGAGTATTAAGCTGTCGGACCAATGGGCTGTCAGACCAGTGGGTAAACATTTATTTTTGGGTGTAGTTGTAAATATCCAATTGGGTCTAGTTGAAAAAAAAATCAAACTGAATCCACCTGGGTCCAATTGTGTCCAATCGAGTCCAATTGGTTTTGTGCCAATCACAACATTGGAAAAGTTCCAACTGGTTCTAATTTGAAAATTTAATTGGAAATTTTGGTAAGGGGTTACCCGAACAATCGCAGCCTATCTGCATCGTCAGAATATTATGATTTACATGTATTTAGACGATTGGCTGATTGTCGGCAGATCGGAAGAGGAAACGGCCCGAAATCTACAGACCACCTGCGAAGTGACGAGGGCCGTAGGTTTCATTATAAACGAGGAGAAATCCTGTTTCATACCAACCCAGTCTCCGACCTTCTTAGGTGCGGTCGTCGACCTGCGGAACAGCGTGGCTTCTCCCACAAAGGAGCGCATCACAGCTCTGTTTCAATGCGTGGACCTGTTCCTGTCCTCCACTACGGCCCCAGCACGGGCTTGGCTAAGACTCCTGGGCCTCATGGCCAGTCTGGTAGACCTGGTTCCATGGTGTCACCTTCGAATGCGACCACTCCAGTTACATCTCTTGTCGCATTACAGGCCGAGAAGGGACTGCATATCCGTTCTCATGCCAATCAGCAATCACATCCATCCTCATCTGTGGTGGTGGCAACAAGAGGAAAATGTCAGTCGTGGTCTGGGGTTCCCTCCGAGGGCTCCACAGATCACAATTTCAACCGACGCATCCAACAAGGGTTGGGGTGCGTCCCTGGGCCCGCGGCAGACAGCCGGAGAGTGGGACGAGTTGTTCAAAGCCCAACACATCAACATCTTGGAGCTCCAGGCGGTCTTCAATGCTCTGCGACATTTTCGAACCGAGGTGAGGAACGGTACGGTTCCCATCAGAACGGACAACATGACAGTCGTGTCCTATATAAACAGACAGGCAGAGATGCCAACATTTCAAATTCAAAAAGAGTAATTTGCCCTCAGACTCAGATTTTATTTTACAATTTAGCATTGAACAGACCTATAACATACATGATGTACTAACCTGTCGTTACTGACGAAGAGATTCGTATGTGGCCTGTTTTGCTCTATGAAGCACATCTTTGCTGGGTTTGTATTTGTGACAAGGGGTGTACATAGTGCTTTTTTTGGACAAGCAGAGCTTCCAGGGTGTCTCTTTGTAAGTTTGGACGGAATGCTGTTTGATTTTTGCGCACTGTGCTAAATACACGCTCACAACCAGCATTTGAATGTGGGATGACAAGGATACCCATCATTACACCTGCCAATAGTCCATATGTAGGCTTGCCCAATGATGAAGTTATTTTGCCAATTTCATGCCACTGTGCATCTACCCTGTCCATATTCAATATCTCTGGTGTTAATTCCTCTACCTGGTATAAGGCAAACTCTTGTTCAAGTTGGGTTTCCAATGACCTGTCAGGAAGTAAACAGCTGAACCTGTTTATGAAGTATTCAAGAGACTCAAATGTCTTTTGTTCTCTTAATTGAGGATCAACTACCTCAGCATGGAGCAACAATTCATCATTTAAGGGGAACTTTGTCACAATGTAATCACATGCACTCTGGTAATACTGTCGCACAGATTTATAAAATGTGGACAAATCAATCTTAGTCAACTGCCCAGTTGGATTTTCCTTTGATTTAGATTCTGCTTGTAGATATTTCCTGACTTGACCTCCAACTAACAGTCCATTATCTTCTTTCTGATTGAGTTTGTTAGTAAAGTTTACTTTACACAGGTTTTTTTCACTGTTCTTGATAACCCAAGGCTTAACAAATCTGACCAATAGGTTTTTAAATAGGGTGAACAATTGTCTTTTCAGCATATGAATCTGAGGAGCTTCACTTTGCAGACAGACATTTGTTATATCAAATATAGGAACCACATCATCCAGGAAGAAGCAGTACAGCTTGGTCTGTGGAGATACCAGTAGTTTCTTAACTCTCTGAGGTCTGGTTTCTGATGTCTGTTTGGAGGTAGTATCACTATGTTTTGGTGTAGTTTTCATCATAGCAGGATTACCACTACCAGCAGTGCTACTCACAACAGATTTCTCCTGACAAGACTTTGCCTTATGTTGCACATTGGGCTGAGTAGATTTATCACTGGATTTACTTGGGTCAGTGACTGTGCAGGTTCCAGAATCACCATTGCCCTTCACTTTCTTAGAGTCATGACAATCCTTCTCCTTGTCACTGTCAACCTTCCGTTTTTGGCAGACTACTCGAACATCTTTTACCACTTTTGACGTAACTACCTTGCATTCTTCCTTGAAGAAGGCTGTTAATGGCTCATATTGGGCTAACAGTCGCTTCAGGCATATACCAAGTGATAGCCATCGGGTACTACAATGCTTCAAAATCTTCAATGGTTCTGAACCACAATGGAGCTGTTTTTCCCGTAGATTCTTCTTCCTTTTACTACTCTTGTCAAGATAGAAGTATACATCTATAAGTAGCTCTTCTATTGATACAGGTAATTTAGCAGCAGCTCGCTCTGCTGCTATGTGAACTAGGTGGCACGGGCATCCAGCAATGTGAACTCCAGGAACTTTCTTCTTGACGAATGATGCTACACCTTTGTGTACCCCGGTCATGACAGATGCATTGTCACATCCTATAGACACACAGTTTTCCCATGGTATGCCTCTTTCGGTCAACTCATCATCAAGCAAGGTGAAGATCCCTTTTCCTGTGCCATCATTTCCTTGACATAGACTTATCAAAGCTGGTATTACAAGTCCTTGATCACTGTTATACACCCCAATCACTAAAGGATACAAGTTGCCACTGAAGTCTTGACTATTACTTCCATCAGTTGACAAGCTGAACGGCTGTTCTCTCATGAGTTTAGAAAATTTACTTTTGGTGACATCTGCCATGGAGCGTACTATTGCTGTTGTTTTTGTCCTTTTGCAACTATACTTTTTGGCAATGGTGGAGTCAGGGAACATCACTGCAAACAGATCACTGGCATGATCTGCAGCTGCAATAGGGAGATTGTGCTCTACAAGAAAATTGGAAAACAACACCTCTGCACGAATGACTGGATTCTGCTCTTCCTCTCTAACAAAAAAATTTGTCATCCGCATGCTAGATGAAGAAGCCTTTGAAAATTCAACATGTTTTCTTTGTCTTACTGTGCTTTTCGATGTCGTAAGCTCTGCCGTGTGCTATGGTGATGTCACAGCGACATGTGTTACAAAACGCAAATTTCTTACCGCGAGCAGACTTCGAAACGAACTCCCACTTCTTGCAGTAGTCATCCTTGAATTTCTGCTGCTTTGAAGCCATCGTTGAAATAAAAAAAGCGAAGAAAACTAATCAACCAGGCACGCGTAAACAACAGGCAACTAGAAGTAGAACTACTCTGTTTATTTATTTATCATGACGCGACGACACGCTGTTTTCTCATCGCCCCGATATCAACGTCACTATACATGGGGCGATTTGGTTAGCAACTGACATAGCTGGTTGCCACTCTTCTAACACATTGTCTGCGTGTAAAACGAGGACACCAGCCTAACACTTATTACGCCCAATTAGGCTCTTCTACCGTGGGCGCGTTGTTTTCATTGACACATTACTACGTATGCACTGTTTCATGCGCTACAATTCGCACAAACAGTCAGATACCGAATACATTTTAGTGATACGCGCTATGAAAATAAATAGGAGTCAAGACACAACACATACATTAAATGTTTTATTACTAGATTAATAAAAAATCGTAAAGAACGAGGCGAGGATCGTATTATCGTAATTTGATAAATAAATCGTACAAATTACGCCTAAATCGTAAATGTTGGCATCTCTGGACAGGGAGGCACGCGGTCACCGCAGCTATGCCTCCTCACCTGGGATCTATTCCGTTGGCTCATCCAGAACGAGATAGTCCTGCATGCAATCCACATTCCAGGGGTGGAAAACACGGTAGCGGATGCACTGTCGAGGGGTACAGTGATCCCTACAGAGTGGACCCTGCACGACGGAGTAGTTCAGCAGATTTTCGCGGAGCGGGTCGACCGCACATAGATCTCTTTGCGACAGAAATAAACACCAAACTCCCGGTATTCTGCGCAAGATTTCATCATCCCATGGCCTGGGCCACCGACGCCCTGGCCATAGACTGGACAGACATGTTCGCATATGCGTTCCCTCCGATATCCCTTCTCCAGAGAGTCATAGGGAAGATAGAGCAGGAACCGTGCCGAATTCTCCTGATCGCTCCCTTGTGGCCACGCCAGCCATGGTTCCTGAGGCTAGTGAGACTCCTGATAGGGGATCCTCTAATCCTCACGGAGCGACACAATCTCCTATACCAACCACACTCCCGTCTACAGCACCTGGCGCCGGGAGACCTCCACTTGGCGTGTTGGCCACTGTCCAACGATCCCTCATTGAAGCAGGCCTTTCTGAGGAAGCTGCGGCCCTGGCAGCAAAGGGGCGTCGCCTTTCCAAACGAAAGGTTTATGATAGTCGACTTCGACATTTTAGTCGGTGGTGTGCCGACCGATCGGTGGATCTGGTCTCAGCATCTTTAGCGATGGTGTCGGATTTTCTGGTCCACCTCTTCAAGTCCCAACTGAAGGTGGCAACTATAAAAAATTACAGATCGGCCATCGCCGCGGTCCATGCAGGGTTCCCCGATGGTTCCTCAATCCCATCTAGCCCCGTATTAACGCAGCTACTTCGGGGCATGTTTAATGAAAGGCCCCCAAGACAGAGGCTTGTCCCATCCTGGGACTTGGGGCGCATGCTAGAGATTTTAGCAGCGCCTCCCTTTGAACCAGCCAACCTATCATCGCTGTTGCAACTTTCCACTAAGTCGGCCTTCCTTATAGCCGCAGCTACGGCTAGGCGGGGATGCGAAACCCAGGCGCTATCGATCCAACCGGGACATATCCGCTGGGAACTGGGCGGGGTCCGTCTTGTCCCCAAGGCATCGTTCCTGACAAAGAATCAGACGGCAGTCTTTACTCCGCCTGACATCTTCATTCCCGAAATTGCGTCGGTATCGTCGGTTCGATCAGACAGGCTCTGGTGCCTGGTACGTTCCCTCAAATGGTACCTGGAATGTACCAAGTCACTTAGGGGGACTTGCGATCAATTATTTATCTCAACTACTCCCCCACATGGCCCGGTCTCCAAAGATACAATCAAGCGATGGTTTGTATCAGCAATAAAATCGGCTCACCCCGACTGGCTGTCTGGTAAGGACGCAGGCAGTCAGGGAACCATACGTGCACACGACGTTCGCGCCGTGTCCACATCCTGGGCGTTCTTCAGGGGGATTTCCTTTGCAGAGATCTCACAAGCAGCTTGCTGGAAGGGCCCATCAACATTTACCACCTGCTATCTGCGTGATGTGCTTCAGAACGAAGGTGCCTTTGGGAGAGCAGTGCTGTCAGCATCTCAACCCAGAAGGGACTCCCAGTCAAGTGATCCCTCCAGTCGGCGCCAGGACGGAACTTGAGGTAAAAAAAAAAAAAAAAAATAATAATAATTTTACGTTCTTACTTAAGTACATACTGTCAGTTCTTAGTTCAAGTTGGGGTACTTGTTAACTATTGTCTGATTTCATAAAGGTGTCTCGCTTACCCAACCTCCATGCTACGGTGCTACTCTATGCATAAGTAGTGGCTATTTGGGTAAGTGAATGAAATAGACTCCCCCACCACAGAAGTGTGGGAAGAGTCTATGAATGATACTTACCCAAATAGCTTCCCGCCCTCCTTCCCCACTCTCGGCTCGTGTTCAGGGTTACCTCTTTGGACGAGAAAAAGAAGGACGTAAGATGGCGAAGCTACCACGTAGCATGCTGGGTGGGCGCGAAGGGCACCTGGGTGGGCGCGAAGGGCGCCCTATTGGTTGTCAAATCTTTTTAGCGAATTAGCCTGCCGGCTATATGAAATATGCATAAGTAGTGGCTATTTGGGTAAGTATCATTCATGACTCTTCCCACACTTCTGTGGTGGAGGCGTACTGCCGATTGGCTTTGACCAGTATCCGGACACGTTATTTTAGGCCGTGGGCCAAAACCTGTAACATGCACTTTCGTCTTAACTTTCGAGGGGCAACTTTATTTTTCGTTTATAAGTAGTTTGGAATGTATAATTTATTATTTTACCTGTTCCCATTTGATCTGCTTGCACGTTAACGAGAAATTAAGCACAAAAAATCGCCTGTTTTGCAGCGCCGTTGCTATGCCGACGTTATGCCGCGGATGGCGCTGTTCTTCAACCTCGAACCATTATTACCATTGCGTACTACAGTAAATATTAATGTAACCTGGAATAGAGGTGTCAAATCAAGATGGCTGCGCCCAAGGAAATGTGTGCGTGTCATTTTATTGAGAGTCAAAGGGGACAAATAACCCAATTTACGGCAGTTAGTTGGCAGAAATTTCGTGACCGCAATAACAGATGGAAACGTCTTGATGGGAAACACCAAGAACTGGCTGAAACAAATACAAGTTTGGTGGAAAAACATGTGCCCAACGCCAGACTCGGCTGACAGCTACCCATCGGCTCTGTGTGACACTGTACCTATTCTTTCTAAAGTAAGTCTTAAGTTAAGTGTTAGTGTTTTGTTAAAATTAAAAGGGTAGGCACGTATTATATAAAAAATAACCGTACAACGTTACACCTGTGAAGTTTGATAGACTACAAAAATGGGCAACTTTTATAGTGTAGGCCTCAAAAGCAACCATTTTTAAGTTGTTAATTACTGACAATGTGTTTATATATTCTAAAAAGCTTTTTTAATACAATTAATAATAGTTTAGTAGGCCTGCACAAAGAAAATAAAGAGTGAGACAGTCTAAAATCAGACAAATCTTTTACAGAAGGTTTTAACAGAAGGCCCTGCCACTTAATGCTTTGGCATTAATTGTTTCATTTTTATTATGGTGAGAGGGTGGGTTCTAGCATGGACAATTTTGTGATGTGAATTTGTAATCTCTTAACCTGCATTTAGTCTAAAAAATAATCAGTTTTTACACAAATGAGGAAAACATTTTTGTTTTGTTTTTAGATTTCAAATTGTTTTCAAACTGAAGACTGTGTGTTAACCCTAACCATGCTAATAATAGACTTGAATCCTCCAATGTTGATATGGTTTTACACACAACCCTGGTGTCTTTCAAACTTGGCATGACTTGTGTTGATTATTATTATTTCATAATCTCACTTAATATTTTTAAAAGGATGTCATTCTATTCTGGGTAAAATACTTTAGCATGATGTCTTTCCACCCAGGGAAACAGTTCACAAAAATACCTATAAAAAATAAAATATTTAAAGGTAATTGTTAAACAAGTTAAAACAATTTAAACAACGTTGTATAACAATCAGCAACCCACCCATATTTCCAGATAAGGTGCTGTAATTTTTGTCTCTTCTACAATATCTTCATGCTAGTAACATTGTCAATGTTGTTCCAATCTGTCCCAATATTCATTTAGATTTCATTGCAGAGTTGTTTACAGTGTAGTAGTTTTTCTACTGCTTGCCAGTATTGTGCATTAGTCAGTATCCCCCACTTAAGACCAACATACTTTTTGAAAATGTAATGTTTACAGGTTTTGAGATAAGACGCATTAGCAAGAGCTGAAAACATTTGGCTAAAAGGGCTACTGATGTTCAAAGCAGTTCCACTGCAGTTGAAGGGACACTGGAGTCAACCCTTGAACCATCAGGAAAATCTAGTCAGCTAGCATCAGCAGATTCACAGACACAGCAGTAGCGCAACCCACATGTCCTGCCATCCAGATGTATTATATGTTAAAAGAAACAAGAGGATAACCAACAAACAGTCACGGAAGCGGTCAAGGGAAAGACTGTCAAACTATGAACACCAGTCAGGTTGTATACATTTTCTTATTTCACATTGCCTCTTAAGTTTTCCTTGGTTCTAAGTAAGTGAGGAACATGGTGTGCCTGTATTTTCCCATTGATTAAACTACATGTAAATATACCCCTTTTATTACAGGAGGTTTGCTGCTCAGAGCTACATGTACAGAGATTCTCGACGACGAACAGATTTTGATTGACATCAAAGAGAGAAGACATTGTCCCAATTGAAGTCAGATACCACTGAAGTTGTTACAAGGACTGCATTGAGTTCCATGCAAGGAGCAAGCAATACAGATGATGATCACAGCCATCTAGGTTTTGTTCCACTTATTTTAGTTTTCAAAGTCTATTAAACAATTCTGGCATCTCAAAATGTAATGGTGCATCTGTAATAATCTGGTCCATCTGAAATAGTCTGGTCCTTTATAATTTTTCTCACATAACATTGTTATAATTAAAAGACACTCAAGACATGTGCACCCTTTAATCGAACAACAGAATATGCCTTTAAGGCTTTAAATTATGAGCAGTACATGTATTGTATTGTTTTTAAATTGTAAACTTTGTAGCAAGTTAGCCCCTGGGCTAAAAATGCATTGTTTTAATAAACCAGACATAACAGTACTGTATAACTATCTGTAGTCACTTGGTTTTATTGCCCTTAACTTGCGTCAGTTCAGCATAAACTCTTTCGCATACATGCATATTTGCATAATTAATGACTAGCTGAAATTTTGCTAGTGCAACTTGTATTACATATTTATGTATTTTATTACTATTTTTAAATTATCGAAACCAATCGTACATGGCCAAGATCTTGAGATAAAAAGACTGAAAAATACAAATTTTTGAAAAATTTACCCCCAAAAAGTGTTGTTTTGTTTTTACAAAAACTTGGTTTAGCACCATGGGGATTAATTTTGAAGACTGAGTAATGATCTATTGCATGTACAAGGACCTCGAAGCTATTTTTATCAAATTTGAAATCATTTGACTGGAAAAATGTAGAAGTTATACACAAAATACTGTTTTTGACCAAAAATGAGCAAAAATAGTCTGCATAGGCTTAACGTGCAATCTGAGCCCATGGGAACAGTCAGATTTGGAATCAGCACCATCGAATTAGTAAAGTTGACTAAAATGCAAGTTGCCAATGCAAATTTGAGTGGAAATTGTAGAAGTTATACACAAAATACTGTTTTTGACCAAAAATGAGCAAAAATAGTCCGCATAGGCTTAACGTGCAATCTGCGCCCGTGGGAACAGTCAAATTTGGAATCAGCACCATCGAATTAGTAAAATTGACTAAAATGCAAGTTGCCCCTAAAAAGTTAAGACGAACTTCAATTTCTGGGTCTTCTACAGATTTTGGCCCACGGCCTATTTGGATTGCACTTGTGATCGATCATTTTATCAAGCATGCAGTAAAAGCACGACTGCCATAAAATTTATTTCATAAAGAGGGCAAATTAATAAAAAGATTGACATGATCATGACGAAGTCATGACGAAGTCAGGTTTCCTCGAAAATTGGGGAAGAAATTTGGCAGCTGGGCTGGCCAGATTACGCCTGCCGCGGCCAGTCCCTACTCTTGTGGTTTCACCAAACACTTTACCCGTGTTTGCTCCTTATCCTGCTCCGTTTGACCCTTCATCTTGGCTTTTCATCTTGTCTCCCCGACCACGTTGTAGCAATATTAGGGGCCTTTACTTTGGGAATTGCACCCTTTTCAGAGCGAATCCAAACTGTTGCTTGAGTTTGGTCGATGCATCCAGGCAGTCGTCAGTGAAGTGGGCTGCACATGACCACTTTGAAATGTTGAAGTCGGATTGCATTGTATTCACAAAACATATTCATTCCCTCCGAATAATCGAATCAGCTGGAAATTGTAGGAAGCTGAGTTGAGGATTTTTAATGCTGTTCCTCGTACAGCACACGATTTGGGCATTTTCAGTCGTATTCAGACCTTTCACCGTTTCATGTACATAAATCAGGATTTGTGCTTCTTTGCAGGCCTCTCGCATTTTCGCACACTGCTGTAGTAAGTTTCTAACTAATTTTCTAACCAATCAAACGCCCTCAACGGCCAAATGCTAACAAGTTTTGCCAAATCCCCCAAAATGACCTCTTTTTATGCGATGTTGCAAAAAAATAGTAAATCCAATTAACTTAACTAACTAATAATTGTTTCTGCTGTCCAAATTTTCTTTCTACTAACACTTTAAGGACAGCCACCTCCACAATGCTTATATGTACTTCTACTGGATGCCTACAAGTGCTTATTGTGAAAATCTCAAAAAAGGAGTTAGGAGATAAGTTTCTTTGCTTCTTCTGTTGACAATAATGTGTCTTTCCTGCCCTCCACAGGGCTTTAGCCTGTGAGGGCTATGTACCCAATGTATCCAATTAAAATGTGTAACCTGCTCAAATCATTTCACTGCACTTTTTGTCATCAAAAGACAAACAACTTTCTTTTTTAAACAAAACAAAGTTCAAGACCAACCTCTGCCCCAAAATGGTAATAATAAATAAATATCTAGACTCTCAGTTTTTGTCAATTTCAAAAACAAGGTGTTCATGAGTGATATCATCAAATTGTGATTCAATGAATTGGTGACGACATTTCACCTAATTAATCCAATTTCTGGTTCAGAGGTTAGAATTTTTCCAATTTAAAACTTCAATTTCCGGTTTGAACTGGAAGTCAAGATCAAATGGGGTCACACTCTGTGTAGCGATTCTCAAGTTTTTGAAGACAATTTCCATGATTCATGGATTCTAGAAATCCAATGTTTGATTCAGGGGTTATGATTTCTGGTCTGCAGCCGATTTCACGAAACGCTAGGATTAATCCTATCTCGAGTTAGGACGAGTAACTAGTCCTAACTTAGGATTAATCTTAAGGTTTACATGTTTTAGTGCAAGGCTGGGACTCGTCCTAAGTCCTAAGATTAATCCTAAGTTAGGAAGAGTTTGGTCAATCGATGGCTGAACTGGAAGTCAAGGTCATACTGGTTCACATTTTGTGTAGTGTTTGTTGACTTTTTGAAGACCTTACAAGGTTTCATACAATTTTTTTTAAACCAATTTTATTATCTCTTTGCAAAAGTTTGAGCAGGATCACTCTATAATCTGATGCAAAATTTATAGTAAAATATTTCATACTTTTTGAGAACTTTTTTAATTTTCAACTTCCGGTTTGATCCGGAAGTCAAGGTCAAATGCGGTCAAGTGTTAACGACGTATCCGATGATGTATAGATTGTAAAAATTAAACATGTGGTTCATGATTCATGAGTTTTTCAAATATCAAACTTTGATTTAATGTTATTGAATACCTTATGGCGTCATTATGACATCATCAAGTTTGTGTCGTCTTGATATTGGGGTTCAACTGTGTGATGAGTTGCAGTGTTCAATTCAATTTTAATCTTGAGTTATGCCCCGAAATTGATTTTTTTTAAAGAAAAAAAACAAAGGCAAACTTTGACCTTCCAGTACGACCAGAAGGAAAGGTCATACGACTTTGTTAAAAAAATATATTAAACAAAAAAACCAGAACAAAACAAGAGGTGTTTGTGCTTGTATTGCACAAACACCTAAATATAAAAAATTAGTAATAACAATAATAACTAGACATGAATTTTTGTAGAAACAAAAACAAGGTGTTCGGTGTAGGTATGTCTGAGTTAGCGTAAACATGTCTTAGTACGAAATATTGATTATGTAAACTGAATGGTGGCTCTAAAGATTTGCAAATTTGAAATAAACATTGATAAATTTAAAAACTGATGACGTCATTATGATTTCAAACCTTTTTTTTTTATCGAGACCTTAATAACTCCATTAACCTTTTACCTATGTATTATAAGCAATGTATACTTGGTACTTTTTCCATCAAGTTTCTTTAAAAAAAAAACACAGGCAAGTTACTTGGGTGGGATTCGAACCCACGACATTTACACTGCAAGAGCAGATGTCTTACCACCAGACCACAGAGCTAGTGTGTCTTTGTTGGCAGACAAATGTCCTGACAATTTAGCAACAACAAAGCCTCATATCAGGCATCGTGGACATTCTGATCAATGAAGCGGAACAGCCAGCCACAGTGCTTCTTGCATTACACACAGTAAATGCAGGTTGATATATAGGTAGCTTTTAACGTCCGCTTTCGACCAGAAATTTAAATCAAATTGGTATTATGTCTGTGCAAAAGTTTGAGCTGGCTTACAGACCTACAATCTGATGTAAAAATTGTGATGAAATGATACATAGTTTTTGAGATATGAATTTTTGAAATGTTCAACTTCTGGTTTGAACCGGAAGTCGGGGTCAAATAGGGTCAGATTTAGTGTATCGTTTGTCAAGTGTTCAATGCCCTGTCCGATGATGTATAGATCAAGTTTATGAGTTATGATTTTTTGAAATATTAAACTTTGAATGTATTTCAATACCCGATGACGTCATCATGACGTAACTGAAGCGGTTTCATCTCCTAATGAATATCTAACTATATATGGTGAAGTTTCAAGTTGAGCTTTGGAAGTGGGCTTTTGTTAGCGGACAATCGCGGGGGATAAGAAGAAGAAAAAGAAGAAGTATTCAAAAAACGTTAAAAAAACGGAACAAAAACAAGAGGTGTTCCGGGCGGATAGCCCGAACACCTAATAAATGTTAACACATTTTCTGCTTGAGTATGCACCACGCTCATTTTACCGGCCCTATATTGGTCCCTCAACAATCATGACATTCATACACTATTAGTTTCAAGCTACATGTACCTTAATATGTAACTGGTATCGTCTTGGTAACGATTCATTGGTTATTGATAGCATGGTGGGTACCGACACATGTGCAGTCTGCTCAAAGCACACACACTGAACTTTACTTGCATTTCTTTTTTATTCACATTGTTATGTTATATTTTAAGTTTGATGGCTTCTTTATTTCTGATGTTTGTCAGCTTTGGTTTCAGTAATTCAAAGAGAAAATATGTTGGCAAGTCAAGTGCCGAGTGCAATTTTTGCAATGGAATAATTGAGGAGAAAATGTGAATTACATCTAATTTCAGTCACACATTAAACGTTTTGTAAATGGGTTTAATAATAAAATAGAGAAAGCCTGCCACAAATAATAAGGAGGTAAATCAAATGCATTTTTTCAACCATATGATTGGAAGAAAATGTGTTCCTTGAAAATTTAGGACATTTAAATAAAACTTTCAACCTTGGCATGTATACACACATTATAGTTGTTTTCGTTTAAATAATTCAAGTGACTCAGGCTCAGACTCGACTTTTGTGACTCATGATTCAGACTCAACCCAAATGAATCAAGTTCTGGACTCAGACCCAAGGAATGAGGACTGGACTACAAGTCTGATTTTGTGTCATGCACATCAATTACAGGTCCTTACTTTAAACCCTAGCCGCATCCTGTATTAATCATGCCATGCATTTTAAGTTGTAAATTACTATGATTTTTAGGGCTTTATATACGCGTGAGAGGTGTTTAAAAAAAATTTTTAAAGATCCAAACAATCTCAAATGCAGCAAAAATAGCTTTAATGATGATGATTATTTTTAGGATGAAGAAAAAGCTGAAGATACTTGAAAGAAAGAAGCAAAAACTTGAAGGAGCAGAAGGAGCAGGTGAGTCATAGATTGATTCTGATAGGAAACACAATAAATGAAAACCTTTGCGTCCATCATTTTAGCAGTTTTTCGAATGGTTGTAATTTTGTTCAAGTACCTGAAATCACCCAAATGTGTTTCAACATGTGACTGTGACTGCCACTTGAGTTCTTATTTGTAAGAGGTGTTTCCGTGTTGTTTACATTTCATTTAAACATCCCTTGTTTTGTCTTAATAAATAATTGTTCCTTTTGCTTTGTTACCCCCATGATCAAAGTTAAAGCCTGTACCCAATATCTACATGTAGAAAACTGTCAAGTGAAAGTTTGACAAGTTTCAGTCATAATTTTGAAAACAAAATCTTTTGCTACAGCCCTCGAATTGTTTGCCCTGGTGTTTAATTTTGTCTTCTTTATTTCTGCTAGAATTTGCAGTAGATCTCTTGATGCCAAGAGTGTCTGCTTATTGCAGATATTCAGCCCTGCTATTCTCAAATGCTTCAATTAGCCTCCCTGATCTAAATTATTCACTTTTTTGTTCTGACCACAGGCAGCAATCTTCTCGTTAAAAAATCGTTTTTACTTGGAGATAATGAAAAACTAGTGAGAAATGTCATAGGCAACTAGGAATCAGAAAGCACTTTACACAGATACAAATTTGAATGCACAATTTTGAAAAATAATTGCTCATTGACTAGCCTCTTGCCCCTGGCTTTTATTAAGTTGAATGATCTTATTTGACCATTGAATGCTAAACTGTTAAAATTGAATTAATCTTTTTTTACTGTTGAATGCAGATGCAACGGAGCATTCATTTTCAAACAAAAATGAATGAATTTTTGTTGAAATTGGCAGGGAAAACCTGTTTCAGGATATAATCATTGTATACATAAAAAAGCTTCAAATTAGTGTTATTTGATATCAGATAACTTTATGATGGCATAACTTATTTTATTGACCAAGTTCTAGGCAACTTCCAAAAATACTGGCAGAGTTCAATGCTGAGAGCCTGTAACTTCATAGTTTTTATGATTTTGTTTCTGTTTGTCAGGAAATGAACATGAAATGGACACTAAGAAGGTGAAGGACGAAGATCTGTCAGAGAATGGAGATGATGATGATGATGATGCAGAAGGGAATTGCTTCTTGATTGGCGGAAGGTGATGGCAGTCAACATGATCATCACAATCACCTTGTGTGATGTTGAATTATGAATGGACGAACAGGCAAAGCACCAATGTATACAAACTCTTGAAGGGACAATCATAGTGTACATTTACACGAATATTGACAGTGGTGTTAATGGCTATGGCTCAATACAAAGACTAGTGTAACATTGATATATCAACTTGTTACACATGTCATCTCTGACCTTGAGATTTTGTTCAGCCCATGCTGTGATTTGTACCATTTCTCATAGGCCATAGTTCTCATGGCACATAGGCCAGTTTTGAGTGACAAATTCTGTCATAATTGTGACCAATTGATAACTGCCACCACCACTGTTGAAAAATAGCATCATTTTACTTTTGCGACGTGGACAGTTCGAAGCTCCGTTATCAAAACCAATACTCTTACTCATTGTGCCAACATATTGTGTACAGTACGTTGCATGTATGAGTACAAGTACTTTTGAACACAGTTGTTGTAGCTGTAGGTGCTGGCCAATGAGACTGCCTGAACAAGTCCATTTTATCGGAGGGTGGTAATATCTTCAAATGTACATGTCAATACAATAAATGTTTACACGAGAGAATGCTTTTTGTGTGTACCATAGCTAACTACTTCACACATACTTTGCTTAAACGATGTTTATTATCTATCTGTTCAAGATGTGTACGTTACCTTATTAACATAAATGTTATCTACAGCAAATGCTCCCGTCTGTCAACCGACGAAAAATGTTGTGATCGTGGCATACAACCGAGGATCGTCTGAAACCACTTTCTCAAAAACCTTTGAAAAAAACACCTGTCAAATATTAAGAATGTACTGAAGGATTATTTCCAAAATTTCAGGAATGAAAGGATAAAATTTGTAAAAATTATGTACATGTACTTATTTTAGAGGAGGCGTTTTGTAATTTCCAACCTGGACACATTCATGCTTGTGAACTGCTGCAATAAATCAATGAAAAAATCGTGCATATTTTTACATTTTGTGGCCGAGCGGATAAGAGCACCGGACTCAAGCTCTTGTGTTTCTGATTAGCAGAGTGTGGGTTCGAGTCCCGACCGTGACACTTGTGTCCTTAACCATGATCACTTCGTCCTTCAGATGGGACGTAAAGCCGTTGGTCCTGTGTTGTGTAACGCACCTAAAAGAACCCAGTGCACTTATCGAAAAGAGAAGGGGTCCGCCCTGGTTTTTCCTGGTTTGATTGGTAGCACATTGTGCCACAGCACCTTGTAAACCATAACAACCTTGTAAACCATGGTGCTATGAAAAAGAGTAGGTGTCATAATTCAAATGTAGCCCAAAAATACCTTGCAGGAAAACACTTAATGTTGAAGTGCCTTGAGCGTCACTGAAAGACGGATATGAGCGGTATATAAGAAGCCATTATTATTATTATTATTGTTAATCCCTGTTAGGGATGTGCTGAAAAACAACGCTGATTAGCCAATCAATGTGCATGCAAAAAAGTCACTTTTGGGAGCCCCCAAAAGTGCCTACTTTGCAAGCACGCTTGTTAAAATCTTTCAAGCGCTTGTTTATACATGGTCACCCTAAACTGTCTCAAGATCAAAGAAGAATGAGAGGGGACCAGTTGCTCTTTTGGGTGTTGAGTGGATCGGCCACAGGCCTAATTAAAATATGCAAGATTTTGGCAAATGAACCAGTTCCAGGGGTTATAATCAAGCAAGGTATGTTGGGAAAAAATGGCGCGGCAAGATCGATCACCCCTGGAAACGAGGTTGTCTCATGAGTTTTGTGGAATCTTGTATTGAACAAATGTGTTTTGTAATTAACAATGTGTATAAGGCTCAAAACAATCTGTATTTTACAAGTGTCTCCAAGTTATTCTCGTCATCCTTCTCAGCAAATTTGAAAAAGTCCAAAGCTTGAGTATTAATGGATGATTTGCAATTGTGTTGCACAAGGCACATTGTTTAATATAAGATTCCACAAGTCTCATGAAACAACTAATCATTAATCAATGCACTTCAAAGTCATGCTTTAAATAATATGTCTTAAAATTCAGTTTAGAAGTCAAAAAGGTGTTGCCCAGGCCAATGGTTTACAACCATAGTATCAACTTTTAAACAGGAGTTTAAAATGTTTATAACAGTATGTAGGTCATCTTTCTGATCATTACTACTCCTGTACATTTTTTGGTTTATTTTAAATTTAGAAAACTTTCCAGATCGGATTGACAAAATGTAGTACGCAAATTTAACTTGCGTCCAAAATTTTGTAATGCAGAAAGTTGACATGCGTTTATACTTGAAGTTGACAAGCGTTCAAACAAGTTTGTGTTTGAGACATCTAATTATTTAAAATGTTAACGTACTTTATAAATCCTGCCCAGACCCTTGCATCAGTCTTTAATAATAATAAATTATATTTCTTTAGGTACCAATGGTGAGACTTTTGTGCGCAGTAAAACTCTCTGTGTGGTAAAGTACTAACTTTGTGGTAAATTTTAACAAATGGGATTAAAGGGAATATAATGATCCACACAACAATACCAAAACTGTGTGGTTTTCCCTATACTTCTTGAACTGTCAGCCATTTTATGGAGTCAAATTTTTGACTCCACAAAATGGCGGACAGTGTTTGTTCACTAAGTAAAAGGGAAAAACCACACAATTGAGCTGTAGGACACAAGGGAACGGAACAAAAAAAACACCATCTGCTCTCAGAAAGCCACAAATACACACAGTTTAATTACTGTGAAATGTTTTAATTGGATTGTACTTCTTTGTTATTTGTTCAGTGCTTTGTTGTTGTTTTGTTTCGGTGGGGGGGGGGGGGCCTGGTAGTTAACAGGCTGAGTAGTTTGTTGAATTTGATTTGTGATGGTGGCTTAACAATGGTAAGTGCAACAGTAACTTGTAACTTTGGCATACAGTTGTAAATTCTTAATGTTCATACTAGAGTATTCATTGCTCGATATTAATTACAAAAAAGACTTCTAGTTTTTTTAAATTGATCACTCCATACAAACTTGCAAAATCACAATTTGTACCCCCTACACATTCATGTATTGTATATATGGCTGCACTGAACCAGGTGGGCTATAATTGAGGATACTGTAGATTCTTGGTCAAGGAAGGGTGTAATACTTTTAGGTTTGAACTACAACACTGAAGAGTGATTTGTTTATTAACTAGGCTACTTTATTTCATGTCATAGTAACTTTACATAAGTGAATTAATAGCCTGATAGGTTTCTGAATCGATATGCTTCTTTAGTATTTTTTACATTACACAAAAAGCTTCTCATCTTTAAAAAATAACTTACAGTTAATACAGGCTGTTTCCCCCTCTAAATATTATTGTAATTACACAGGAAACATCAATTTATTTGCATACATAACTCAAGCTTTCATGACATAAAATTAGTGCAATAGTTAGGTGGTGAGGAGAACTGCACTAAACACAGAAACCAAAACAGTCACCTGTAAGAAGTTGCGTTTGCTGCAGTAAAGAATTATATACTGACAATTGATTGGGGGAAAACAATAATATAAAAATAAATACATTGGATATGCACTGGCTCTTTGCTACTCTCAACTCAAAGGCATTAATAATGCATCCCACATTCCTTTATTTCACCTTCCAAAGACAATTTGTTGGACAGAAGATTTAATGAGGTCTTCAGTCAATGCAACACATAAAATGAAAGGCAAGTCCAGCAGCCGATTTAACGAAACTTTATGCCATGGCGTAAGTCCACTTGCGCAACATTTATGGCATAAGTTGCGCCACTAGTTAAGATCGATTTCACGAAAGTTACGCCACATCTGAAAGTGGCGCAGGGCTCATTTTAATAAGCCGTTTGTTGAGGCAAAAGAGAAAGTGTCACCAGTCACAACCAAGTTAATGACACTTTGGCTGGTTGCCATTTTTCTGGCAACACATCTTCAGCAAACAAGATTGGTATTTTTACCAGCTACATGTATATAAACTAAGCCCAGTAGTTTCTCTATGAAATTTCAAGAGAAAGCCCACCTCTATGCATTTTCATTTTATGACTGAATTGTCACACTAACACCAGCATGACCGTAGAATTTATTACAAGATGGATTTAAATTTCAAGAGCTAGATTTACTGTATGGATTTACTGTAGTTATTGCAACTCTTAGGAACTTGCCTTGATCAGTTTATCAATTATTTCAACAAACAAACAAACATACTGTATGCCAAGTTCTCCAAGAGGGATTTAAGCAAGTGATCGGAATGATGTCATGACGCTCCTTATGAAGTACAAAATAATAATCCTTAATTGTGAAGTTTCTTTTTAACAAAAGAGACAACTATTCATAATTCAATTTTTACCACGTTCCACATACAATGTTGTATGGTTTTTGTCTGCATGTAAATGATTATAAATGATGATGTCAATATACAAAGAGGGGCTATTAGCTTTTCCAGCCTGCACTTGTTTTTTGAAATGCAGATTGATTCATAGTACAGGTCCTTTGGAGGAATACTGAGAATGTTTACATTATACAAACCCTCAAATTTGTCTATCAACCATAAATGTATTGTTTGTGAATGGTTCCTCTCAAATTTTTGATTGCACACAAATGGATTGCGCAACATTTTGAGCAAACGACACCTATGAAAATTGAGTTTGTTTCCCCTTCATTTTGATGAAGTTAGGAAAGATAGTTGGCTATTTTTACAACCATCTATGTGGCTTTTGAGAATAAAAGAATAAACAGAATTTGGGGTTGATAAAAACTCTTATTTGGATTAGATCCGGGTTTTTTAAAAGGCTTTTTTGTAAGTACATTTTTTGTACTGGACCCAACTTAATTAACTACATGTTATTTTAATTGTCTCCATAACCAGCTACATATTTTCAAAAAAATTTTTTTCAAACATCATTACCAAGGTCTGAAGCTCAAGCATCTGAATTCTATGTACGTAGATTGATAAACAGTTCACAAGAGATTTCTTTATTACTATTATTTGAAAATCTAAAGAGATGTTAACACTCTATATAAAATCATCTACTGTATACCAACACAAATAAGGGGAAGAAAATCATACAAGACAACAAACAATGCAAGGCTGAACAAACACAATGACAGCAATATTGAACACATAGTTTGGTACATGTAGCAGTGTTGTCCAGGTTTGAATGTTTCACACTGGATGAAGTATCTACACTTAATAATTGTGTTATTTGTGAAGTGTACGAAAAGACAATAGCAGAAACCAGCATATAACTCTAGCCACTGCCTCATATGAACACACTTAAAATGATTCTACATTGTACATTGTGGCTGACCAAGCCATCCTTACTGTATGCAAGCAGTACCACAGTTTGTGTAAAACCCCACTACACAATCAGTCTAAACAAGGGGGTAAACTGTACATTAAAAAATAACTTAACAGTATGAAAATTATTATTTTTTGTTTAAATATTCAATAGTTTTACATGTATAAGCTTATTTAGGATGAGGTTTAGTATGAAACCATACTGATTTGAATACCACATCTAAGTATATCAAAAGTGTACTTTTACTGTCACACATCCTGTGCGTAAATTGGATTCTGTAACATACAAATAGTCACAACTGCAGACTACCAACAAACACTGCACTCTGAAAAGCCTCGAAATGTACATGGTGAATGGGTTTGTGGATTTGAATTTCAACAAACTTTATTTAACAAAGCCATCTTTCTTTCTTCCATTCAACTCAGAAAAAAACAAAAATAAAAAATAGGTTGGTTCCTCTTGATAATGAGTGAGAACTATAAAAGTATTGTCACTACGCATACAGGATCCCTGACCAAGACAGCCAGATGTACTATTTTATGCAGTAATGTCAAATGCATTTTGTGTTATGTGCGTGTGGGTGTGTTTGTATTGCCAACCCTCCGAGGACATTTTACAATAGGGACAATAGGTCCTCACTAGTCGGTTCTTTGTTTTCAGGTGTCCTCACTAGTCATTTGTGTACAAAACCAATGGGGATTGCTTCAATACAGGAACAACAGAAAGTACAATAGGTGTCCTCTAACGTATAGGAGTGCTGTACCTGTGCGTGTGCCCTTACATATGCCAACTTACGGGGTATTTTTAACAATGGAACAATGGACCCCACAAGGTGATTTCAATAGGAACAATTGGGCCCCACAAGGGAATTCTTTAGAAAAGGGAATAATAGAACAACAATAGCAGTACCCCACAAACCGGATCCGTAAGGTTGTGTGTGCGTGTGTGTGTGTGAGTTTGTTTTCACATTCAAACCGGGGACCTATAACAAAAGAGGACAATAGGGTCCCCGGTTGGGTAAAGGTCCCCAGTTGGAAATTGTGTACAAAACCAATGGGAGCTGTTGCCAAAAAGTTAAAGTCCAAACAAAAGAGGGACAATAGGAGGTCCCCGATTGGAGGTGTTTACACACTTGTGTGTGTGGGTAGGTAGGTATACACATTAAAAACAGGTATCTATGAATGACCAAACCAACAATGGGGTTCCCAGTTGGGTGAAGGTGCCCAGTTGGAAAGTGTGTACAAAACCAATGGGAGCTGTTGCCAAAAAGTCAAGAGTACAGTGAAACAAAAGATGGGCAAGATTTTTGTGTTTAGCAGATCTCACAAAATCAAGCCCAGTTCTAAAACTAGCTATCCTACATTTTGTTGTGTCATCTTACAATCCAGCATCTCACACACCAAACCTGTTTTCTTAGCTCATTTTATTTGAGATTGGTACAAATCAATGGCAGCCTTTAGAAGACACACACTGCTTTTGTATCTACATGTAAGCACAACCTTTTTTTCTCACTTGCCTGTTGGTTTTCGTTCACTTATTCTACAAGTCTGCTAGCATTTTCACTAGTCCATTTGTGTTTTCCACTTCAAAAATTGGAATTTGTGTGGAAGGGGAAGCCCTCTGTACAAGTCTGAAGGTATTGGTTTAGATGTAGCTGTTATCTGTTATGAATAAAATTGAACTGGAACACTTGAAGATAACCATTTTAATCTGCCATTTGCCAGTGACCACTGTGAAATCATTCACTGCATACTTTTAAATCATTTTGCTCTGGTGTACACCCTCAAACTGCTTAATTTGTAGGGTGAATAAACAGAAAATAATTAAACATATAACTGTATTTGGCAAACTTGGCACCCCCTACTTTCCACCATACTTGACCATACATTAATTAAAATAGTCTAAAGGGTTCATGCAATTTTCATTTTCATGTCCAATTTGTTCTCTCTACAGACTTCTTGGTCAATTTTTTTCTTCTTTTTCAAATGACCGAATCATCCTGCTTTTTAATGTAATATAAGCAAACAGGCCGATAGTAAGGAATGACATGTACATGTACAGAGATTTCTTAGTCAATCAAACTAAATACGAGCAATGCATGCACCACAACAAAATGACTACTAAGCATTTCACCACACATACACTGTACATGTACATGTATCTGATAAGCGAGATCCAACATTATTTTTGTATGTAAACAAAAGATGTTTTAAGGACCGGTGTTATTTAAACCATGCTTTCAAATAGTTCCTCCTTGAAGCAATACATAATGCGTTACATCTTTTTCAAAATATAAACCCTAGATGTACTGAAATTACACATGGGCCTAAATAGTGTGTGCTTTATCACACTGCTAACACACTAGCTACATCATATTTTCAAATATCCTGCTTCCTGACTGAACTATCACTTAAAGGGAGGCTGCACTTTAGGAAAGGGGGAAACATTTAAATAAGTGACAAGGAAGCATCAGCCCACAAACAGACTTGTTAATCTGCTTAATGCTTTCTCTTTGAAAGAAACTGCATGTTGATAGTGAAGTAAGAACCGATTACCCACTATGAATATTCTAAATTCTACCCACTTTTTATTGGATTATTACAATTCAAGTCCTCTCTTTTTTTCTCTTCTTGCCCTTTTTCAAATATTGAATTGCATTTTTAGTCAAACAGAATTAGATGCATTTAGTTTCTAACTTCCCTTTAAGTGATAAAGTGAAGTAAATCCTACTGCGATTTGCTGAGGATTCTAGGATTGAGTAGTCCTACAAATACTTTTGGAATATCCCCCCAAAACTTGTTATCAACAAAACACTTTATTTTAAGATTACGCTATATACATGTACATACAAAACAGAGACAAACATACCCACTGTGGATTATTGGTGTCACTCTAAGTTTGACTACAAAGGATCTAAAGAATGCAGATTTAAACTTTACACACTCATGGTATGAATGTATTTCTCAAACACTTGTTATGAAATATATGTAAGATTTTATAACAAAATACTTTGGAAGGTGTAGTGCACAAAGTCTTAATTGAACACTTAAAAAACAAGACGGTGAAAATACCTCTTCGTACGCACTGGAAAAAAGGAACAATAAATTATTTTCACAGCAAAGGTCAAGTACAAGCTAATAAAATACATTACTGCTTAACATTAACAATGATGTTTTATTTGTTAGGGCCTGTGATGTGTACAGTCCAACTGCTGCTAGCTGGCCAATTATCTTCAACTGCATCATTAAAAATTTTGTTGATATCATGGCCAAAGTGTGACATGAATAAAAGTACATGTATATGTAACTGACAAGCACGCACCATGCAAGTTGAAGCAAGATTCCACAGTACATACATATATACACAAACATCGTAACTGTAGCATGCCCTCTCCACTTCCTAACTGAAATTCAATAAAGATTTAAAAATCAACTGTTTCATGGTACTTGTTGTCTAGAGGGCAATACTTCCAAATATACCAGTAATTACAATTGAAACAATGTTCTCTTTCAAGACAAGCCACTCATTTCTTGCCTTTATTCTTGGCTGGACCTCTCGGTGGTGTCAAAGGCCGCGTTGAGTTTAGGCCATACGTAAACTTTTTCTTGTCTGCTGGTTTAAGAATCTGTGGGCAAAGAACACAATAGTGTGTAATAAGCATTGACTCTTTTGACAACTAAACTCACTAAACTGAAAAAGACAAAGATAACAAGTAAGAAATTATTATATCAACTGTAATGCAAAAGCACAACAAAATTCTTAAGTACAGGGGTAAGTTTCATATTGCTACTTGGAGCGCAAATCCGCTCAGCACAAAAATAAGTGAAAACAGATCATTGTAAAAACAAAACAAACAAAACAAGTTTTATTAGTCTTTCTTTTTTTTAAATCTGCATATTTGTGCCAAGCAACAATTTGCCAATAATCAGTTATACTAACTTGGGTCCTTATCTTTCTGCTATTGCACATACTGCAAAAACAGGTTTTGCTTTTGTTTTGCTTCAGCTGCATGATGAACTTGGGCCTTATCCTTGACACCATGAGTGAGAGAGAAGTGAGGGAACAAGTCAGGTAACAAAAACCTGATGAAAAACTGAAAGTCAAGGCTTGGGTTGTTTGAAGTAAATGGCTAGATTTCAATTGCATCACTGGATAATTGTAATGTTCTCCTGGTGAATCTACTGGGAGGTGGAAGGAGGAAGGTACCAGACAACATTTACCTGAAAGGAACACATGAGTGTTTCATCTACACTCATCATCGCTCCTGCATTGTCAAATTCTCCACAGTAGTTAGGTGCAGAGAACAGGGTCACTAGTTGGCGTTTGGCAAAAAATTCATAACCATCCTCAACTACCTGTCAACACAAAATAACAAATTAGATGTGATCAATAATTATAAAAGAAAATAACATGGAAGTGTTTTGCAATGTTTTGCAGGGTTTAAATTAGCGGTCGCCCGGTGCGAGTCAAAACCCTTCCTTAACTAGTCTGTCGGGCAAGTCAGAAATTGTTCTTTTTCACAATAAATGAGGGGTACGGTGGTAAAATTCTAAAGAGATATTACTTTGAAGTCCGTAAAATGGTTTGGCAAGTCTTGGTATTTGCTAGATTTAATGTGGCCGCGATCGCAATCGTTCATAAACTATACAAACATTAAAACACGCACGCACATAACCACATACAATGTAGTACTGAGTAGTGAGTATCCACACAACGTTCGCTCGCCCCCCCCCCCCCCCCCCCTGTGTTCTCCACACATAGGTTTTGGGAGGGCGGGCCGCCCTGCCAAAGTTTAAGGCCGCCCTGCCAAAGAAGTGGCCGCCCTGCTAAAATAATTGGCCGCCCTGCCAAAAAATGACAAATCACGGAACGAAAGCAACTTAAACGGCAGCGCCGAAGCTTCCTTCACACACAGACTATTTTTTGCCCTCACTTAATACGATCAAACGAGTAGCCGACGAGCCATGGCCAACTTCCAAAACCGCAGCATTGGAATCGCAATCGTTCATTTCAGTATACAACGTACACTATGCACGATGCACGATGCACATAACCACATGGTTCTAACTGCCGAGTATCCATCGCACGTGCATCGGCCCGGGCCCCACAACGTACATGTATAGTCCGCAACAGCAGGGTCCAAAGTCCAAGCTAACCAACATTCCGCACGGTGTGATTGGTCGTTGATGGCCGTTGTAATTACCATATTCATAAGAGAGCTTGGCTAGTCTCCAACGCAGTACACGTTCACGGGCCAAGTAAAGAATTGCCGCACAGTGTGCCGCACGCCTGCAGATTGGTACAATGTATACAGCCTTGGATTAAAGCTATTCAAACAACAACAACTTTTGCCGATAAGGGTGATGCGGGGCAAAGTTCATAGAATTTTCTCAACTTGCGTTGTCAACCGATCGTTGAATCTCGATAATTTTATTCCAAACGAAGTTCTAAACAATCGATCCTAAAAAAATGAATCCATGAAAATGGTTGTTGATGGAAAAAGTATTATTTAGGGCAGAAATTAGGGGATAAGATCATCCCGAAATGCAATTTTTTAAACGTTTCTTTACAACACATAGCCAGCTTTCTAAAAAAAATAAAACCCTACACTGTGCGGCATATCCTCTATGTATGTTTTTGGCGCGGCGCACAAAGCAAAATGTATAACAAATTGTAGGTTTGAATTAGTTGTAGTAGTTTTACAATAAGGTTGTTTGGACCGAAATAGATGTCAATCATTCTCCTTAGATAGTGTCGGGGCTCGGAGGTTAATAACCTTATTTTTACGAAAAGGAATATCTCAAATGTTTTTTGCTTTCACGTCCGATGACGTCATATACCAACGGGCGCCATTTTGATGACGTCATATCGACGGGCGCCATTTTGATGACGTCATGCCGCCCTTCCCCCAAAAAAGTCTGTGGAGAACACTGCCCCCCCCCCCCCCCCGGTCATTTAAGCATGCACGCACGCACGCACGCACACACACACAGCACATGATGTATTGTACAGTACAACAGAGCAGTTCCAAAGTCCATCCTAACCAACATTTCGCATGCTGTGATTGGTTTGTTGATAATTACCATATTCATAAGAAAGCTTGGCTAGAATCCAACTTGGTACACGTTCACAAGCCGAGTAAAAAATTGCTGCAGTGTGGAGCACGCCTGCGGATTCTGTACTGTACACAGCTTTGGATTAAGGCTACTCAAGCATCGACAACTTTTGCCGATAGAGGGCGATGGATGCAGGGCAAAGTTCATTGAATTTTTTTTTCAATGTGCCTCGTTGACCGATCGTTGAACAGTTTTATGAAACCGACTCTTTAATCACAAATCCGCGAAAATGGTTGACACAAAAAAAAATATTATTAAGGGTAGAAATTAGGGGATAAGATCGTCCAAAAATGCAAATTTGCGAACTTCACTTCTGTGTATTGGGGGGGGGGGTGACACTACAAAAATTGTGTGCATTTTATGTGGGCTAGTGAAAAAAACTTGCGGGCGACCCAAAATTTGGTTTGACTCGTCCAGCGGGCGAGTGAAAAAAAAAGTTAAGGGAAACCCCTCTTTTGGCTCTGATTGCAAACACTTTGATCGAATACATTTTTATCCGAGTCGGGTTTAGAAAAAAAAAAAAATTATAAAATACAGTCTGAACAAAAAGACTTGCACAGTTATTGGGCTTGGCTCACAAGGCAGGTGTTGACAAAATTTTTCAAGAGCTTGTGGTTTGGCTTGCTGTTCCTATGGCAGAACTACAATTGGTGATTTTGTACACCAGGGAGAGATTTTACAACTACATTCAACGCAATAAGGAATACGTTTCGATAATCAGGGAGATTTTCAAATTTGTTCATCAGAACATGGAAAGATTGATTTATTTTCAGGGAACTTTCTGCAAAATCAAGGAAAGTTTTCAGCTCTGCTGTGGTTGCCCAATTCTCTTGATTGTCCTGCGTGATATCACTGAACAAATTTTCATCTGCTAAAATTTCAAGGAATCATGGGCTATGACACATGTGAAAAGTGAACATGACAAAACACTTAAAGGCAATGGTAAATTTTGTTCCACACTCTTCACAAAGATACAATGGCGCATTCAGAATAGAAACATTCAGCTTTATAAAGGATGAATGTAAACAATTATCAAGTTCAAGATTGATTCTACACTCTTTATTGACAGAAAAAAACCAACTTCTGTTTCCGATTACATGTCCTTTTAAAATAGAGTCGGTAGGTCGGGGGTACAAACTTTAAAAAAAATTTCTTTACAATTCTGATACATTTGGCGGGCGAGTGTGTAAAAATGTCCTTTTTTACGTACTAGACTAAGCTTGGGCGGTTATACGGTATTACCAAGTAGTCACGGTATTTGTTCAATACCGAAAATACCGTGAGTTGTTTTAGAAATACCTTCCCACACGTTTTTCAATTTCAATACCACAAAAAAAAAAAACATAAACGCATGTGCTGTAGCCATTTAAAAAAAACTTTTAAAAAACTCATGTTAGGCCATAATTGAGGAGAATACAAAGCCCAATTGTCCATCCCGAGCAGACTGTTTGTTTGCGATTTTTAGCAGTTTCCTGCCCTTGGCGGCACCCGGCCGTATCTCTGTAAGTAAGCGGGCGATCGCAACACAAGCAAACGCACGTTCGACGTTTTGCAATGCCATTTGGGTGAGCTAACACCTCAAGAGGGCGCTACATTTTTAGTGCGCCCTCTACTGAAAGCTTGTATAAGTTGCGACAAAGAGCGTCAAAAGCGGCAAACTTCTGATAAACACCGACGTTCCGCGACTTCCTGGTTACACGTTCGGATCGAGATCGTGGTGCGCTGGTTAACAAGTACATGCGTTAGCAATGCACAAGTGGCTTTGAGGGTACCACCAAGATACCGACAGCGCGTGCAGCATGCAAACGAAAATAGATTGCAGAAAATAGATCGCGGTATTTTCATCAAGTTATCAACCATGAGAATTTCCTGCCGCTGCTGCACGAACAGTTAGCTTATTTTGATAAGTTTTATGTTGAAAACAAGTCAATCTATTTGATCTAATAAAAGATAAAGACAAGCTCAGCGCTAACCTGTTGTTAAATAACCATTATTATCTGGCCTCAATTCAATGCGTGGTGTTTGTTTGTTGTGCTTCTTTGGGGGTTTTTCCCCATCCGAAAAGTTCCCGGTAATACTGATAACCGCGGTATTTTGGCGGCGGTATACCGTGGACCCTAAAATCAAAAACCGCCCAAGCTTATAAATACTAGACTGATTCATTTCAACCCCCAAAACCAGCGAATGACAAAAACCAGCGAGAGACAAAAACCTGCTCTGAAATCCAACAAAGACCTCCTAAGTATGCTTTAAACTCACATGAGATAACGCAGGAGATGTTGCTGGTTAATATGGAGGTACGATTGTGTCGGTTATATTTCAAAAAAAGATAAGTTTCGGCCAAAATGACGTCCCAGTAAATCCACGCTCATTTATCTGTCGAGCGCATTAAGATTTGCACAACGAATTTGAAAAACTTGCGCAAAATTTACGTGTTCCGCTCTGCTGAATTGGCAGCTCAATCTGCTGATCGAGCAAATCTCCAGATTGCGCTATATAAGTGAGGCAACTGAATTTGCTGATTTGCCAAAATTGCGCGCAAATCTGTAAGAATGTGCTCAACACACACTATTGTGTACACGTGCACACAGTACATCAATTTTGTTTAAAACCTGTTAAGTTGGTCAATATCAGACATTTTGTTGATGGAAAACAAATTTTGGGGGTTGATTTGGTTTTTTTAATTAAAAAAACAACTATTTTCAGGCCGAATAAAAAGTTTAGGGTCGCGGTATTAAGTTAGGGTCGGTCAGGTAACTGGAAACAGAACATTTATTTTGTTTGGCCTAATGTTTAGTTACTTTTAAAAGTCATCTAAATTTCTGGATATATGAATACATAAACCTTAAAATGTACATTGTCACATTCTAATCAGAAGGAATCACAGATCACAGTTTTAGGATACTTTTTCACATGTGTGCAAAACTGTATGCAAACGGCCAGCCACAAACTTCGGGCTTCCACTCGGTATTTCCTCGGGTACCCGGGTCTAAAATTACCCATGTATGCACAGCCTTAGTTGTTCATAGATCTGCAGAGCACCGAAAGGGACATAATGGTAGGAACAAATTCTGAAAACAGAAATAATTCAATTTCACTTGAAATAAATTATTTTGAGCACTTGAAATCATTTTGTTCTCACCAAATCATTTTGGTAAAAAAATGTTGTGCTTTCATAACATTTTGCTTGCAATCATTTTGAACATGTTGAACACTCAAAATAAATTATTTTGTGTGCTTGAAATAAATTGTTGCGAGAGCATGAAATAAATTATTGCAAAAGCTCGAAATAAATTTTGGCAAAATCTTTTTGTGCTCTCAAAATAATTTCACTCAAAATCATTACGAAAGCTCAAATAAAATTTTCAGAATCATTACTCCTAAGAGTGTTTGGTGATCCATGGGTTTTCAGATCAGCTTTATAAAAATCTATTGTCAACCAAAGTTCACACACACACACACACACAAGTGTGTAAACACCTCCAATCGGGGACCTCCTTTTGTCCCTCTTTTGTTTGGACTTTAACTTTTTGGCAACAGCTCCCATTGGTTTTGTACACAATTTCCAACTGGGGACCTTTACCCAACCGGGGACCCTATTGTCCTCTTTTGTTATAGGTCCCCGGTTTGAATGTGAAAACAAACTCACACACACACTAAAGTGTGTAAACACCTCCAATCGGGGACCTCCTATTGTCCCTCTTTTGTTTGGACTCTAACTTTTTGGCAACAGCTCCCATTGGTTTTGTACACAATTTCCAACAGGGGACCTTTACCCAACCGGGGACCCTATTGTCCTCTTTTGTTATAGGTCCCCGGTTTGAATGTGAAAACAAACTCACACAGTCTTTTGCACGCAGAGTTGTGGGGACTTGCTATTGTTGTTCTATTATTCCCTTTTCTAAAGAATTACCTTGTGGGGACCCGGTTTAACAAAGAAAAACGTTGTGGGGACCTTTGTTCCATTGTGTAAAAGTCCCCACAACGGTGTGTGTGCTAACCCACACACACACACACACACGTTGACAAGAAGTTAAGAAATACTCACCTGATGTGCTCTGCATATGAGATCCAAGTCATGTTTGCTAAGAAACTTGGAGACTATTTCAGGTCCAAATGTGAATGATACACCCCTGTCATTTTCACCCCAACCGTTGGTTTCCTTGTCAGGGTCTGACCACAGCAGATCACACAGTAGACCCTGGTCAGGGACATCTGTTGGTCGCATGATACGTCGTATTTGTTCCATTGCTTGTAAGTCTGGTGATAGTCCTGTAAGAAGGTAACATAGTTTTGTCATTCTAACTAATTCTATTACTAAACAATGTTCAGCTGAAAGAGCCTGACACACCAGCTGTGATTAACACATTAACAATATCAACTTGCGTCTGTGCATTGGTAAACTTTAAACAGGTGCATAGCAGGTGCCACTTACATTTAATTTTCTTCACATCATCATAATATAAATATGCAAAGTATGTGTTTGTAAAAGTAGAATCATCGTTTGGGTTTTTATCAATGCTGATTTGTAGGCAAAATTTTCAAGATACAATAAAACTTCAGATGAAATAGTTTTGCAGGATACTTGATACCAAATGACACACTTTCTTTTCAGGGTCATTACCAAAGTATGATCCTACCTTTAATAACACCAGCTAATGCATTCAACTTTGACGAAAGTATATCATTACCAGAGTAAGGGAAGACTTTTATATTAAAATACCTACACTATGAGCATTTTGTTCAGAGGGATACAAGCCTTCATTCATTGAGTTGATATTATGTTACTTCAAGTACTGTATAGTTTAAAAAAGATAATTGTCGCTTTTTTATTTGTTTTATTTTCCTTGAATGCTTGTGAAGCTTTGGTATGGCTACTATTTTCATGTTACATGTACATTTATATGCGCACTTACATGAAAGAACTTACAGCCATTTTGTCTTCAACATCCTGTTCAGGTACCCATACGTCAATGCTAACACAAATTCAGTGTTACTATTATTATTACTATTATTATACCATCCTGTCATAGTATGCAAAAAAAAAGATCACATTTTTGCACTGGTATAAACTCCCCGACTCTGCCAATGTCCCGTAGCCTTACCAATTTCATTTTGTGCAAAGGGTGTGCACACATCCTGTACCCTGCGCATTGAATTGAAATGGCATGGTCTTGAAATCTGTTGTTTCAATTTTCAATAGTATATTATTTCTATGGAAAGCAAGCCTAATGGAAAGTGACAGCTATTATCAGTGCGACTAGAAACCAATGCGAGATTAATGCAGGTATTTTTTGCTGAATGGGTTGCATGGTGGATCACCAAAAAATAAATAAATAAATCAAACCAAAGAAGTATTTGCAGGGTTCTGCCCACGGTGGTCGGTGCCGGAAAACCCGCCTGGCACTCATGATTCCCTGACCACCACTGACGGAATTTTCTCTTTTTCCGACCACCACAAATTTTCAAATTTTTTGAATTAAATTAATTGCCAAATTAAATTTTTGCCAAAGTATCAATTATTTAACTTAATACAGTCGACTTTTGTGAATACGAGCTCGGAAGATACGAGACGCCGGTTTATACGAGGTATTTCACCGGTCCGCAACTGTCCCATGCGTGTTTCTATGTCTTAAAAAACGGAAGATACGAGCATGGTCGTAACGAGAACGATCATTGCTGTCCCATGATTACAAAATGTACTGTTTTTCATACTTTTGTAGCGAGATCTGAAAAATATTGTTGTGTAAAAACTTACTGTTCAGTCAAGGCTCAGAAATTACATTCTTGTTGCCAAACTATTTATCAGATCGGACTGGCTAAGCGGTTCTGTCCGATCAGGAAATCAGAAACATTTCCCTGGTAACCTATGCTTGAAATGCTACTTAGCTTACACACGCTGACGGCTACCAGCAAAAACAACGTTCGGCGCTACGCAGTATCAAATCTGTCACATCATGGTCACATGAACGGCAAGTTTGACATGACTTTGCTATGATTTTTTTCTTGAGTTATACAAAATATTAAATTTCTATGATCATAGTCAACAAAAATGCATTTATCATTGATATTTTTGTGTACAGGATGCTCGTAAGACCTGTACTAGGAAGCAAACCGCTCCGTTCTAGCCTAGACACGTGTGTACATGGTGTAGTGCATGCACTATGACGACATGTGTATACAATGTACGTGTAAATAGTGCGCTGCGTGTAAGACGACGTTCGGATAATACAAGGAAAACGGGCAAGTCCAGCGGGCCTCGTATTATAGAGAGTCGACTATATATAGGTTTTTAAAAGAAAATCTACTGGTAAATTCAAGATATCCAGTTCGTTTTCTGTCAAACGTATAGCCCCACTGTCATAAGTTTGCCACCACACACCGTTATGTGCACACAACTTGGTGAGTTAGACGAAAGCCATGCATCAAAAGGATGGCTCTGTGATACTCAACATGGACATATTCCAATATACAGTCCAGACACAGACTCAGTATACATTGTACAGCTATTGGTTCTATAGAGTCTGGCTCCGGAGTTTTTATAATACTTTACTGATGGGATGTGGCAGCAAACAGATGCTGAGAGATTTCTGTCTGCAACTTATGCACAAATGGAAACAGCTTGAAATAAAAAACGACAACACACAACAAATTTTGTTATCATCGATCGTGATCAAGGCCAAGATCTAACAAAACTCTTGATAAAGGCATTAACAATGGGTGGGAACGGAGTATTATTTGAAAAACAAGTTAACAAAATTCTTCTTGCTGAAGTTGTTTATAAGCTTGACCGACCAGCACATGTTAGGCATATATGAATACAACAACTGCAAAGTTTCACAAAGCAGTTCCTGTCTGTAGCATTTTTTATTTCCTTAAATTTAATATTTTGCATCAAACTACTGGTAGGCTAGGTATTGTAACAGCTATGACCTCATCTTATATTTATGAGTGACCTTTGGACCCTGCTTTTTGCTGCCTCTACCTCACCCCACCCGACCCCGCCCTGCCCATTTTTCCGCCCTGCCATGCCTGCCCAATTTTTCCGCCACTAAAAAATCCTGGGCAGAACCCTGATTTGAAATTTACGGCTTTTGATATGCTTTGTTTTTGGTAAACATCTACAATTTTTGAATTGTGGAAAGTCTGTGGAAGGAAATAAAAGTAAGAAATGTGTGGTGGTTGGGAAAAAGAGACAATTCTGCCAGTGGTGGTCAAGGAATCCTGAGTGAAGGGCGTTTTTTTTAATACATTGGTTAGCAAAGGAGACCACTAAGTTGGAAAAGAAAAAAAGGCAGCTGTTCTTAGTTTTATTTGCCTTTAAGTATCTCAATGTTCGTGTTAATGATGGTGAGCAAACTTAAAGATGGAATGGTGTCCCTATTCCTTTATATAGCACCATGTAATGGTTTACAACGTGCTGTGGCGCAATATGCAACAAACAAACCAGGAACTCCGGGCGAACCCCTTCTCTTTTCGATAAGTGCACTGGGTTCTTTTACGTGCATTACACAACACTCTGGACCAATGGCTTTACGTCCCATCCGAAGGACGCAGCAATAACGGTCAAGTGTCTTGCTTAAGGACACACCTGTCATGACCAGAACACAATCCCACACTCTGCTGATTAGAAACAATAGACCTTGAGTCCAATGCCCTTATATGCTCGACCACGACACAGCACTAAGTGCTTTGAACGAGAATATCCCAAGACATATTATTGACTATAAGCCCTTGTTATCATGCAATTTCAGATGGTCTACAGTCTCAATAGACTGGTCGCTGTATATAACTTTTAAAACTCAGTTAAGCAATTTGTAAAACATTTGAAAATATCTTCAAAATTACATATATATTTTTAATAGATGGCACCTATAGGTTAAAAGATTTCTTAGAGTAACTGGATGGTTAGGTAGGGTTTAAGTGCGTACAACACATGCTCCCTAAGTATTTTTAAATTCTTTCACTTGCCTCCATGACAACAGAATATCTTCTCATCAATGATAGCTGCAATAGGCAGGCAGTTGAAGCAATCTGTGAATGTCTTCCAAAGTTTGATGTTATATCTCCTCTTACCTGAAAGAAAATAAATGAATAAAATAAAAAACAGCAACACAAATCAAAGCTGCAAAGGATAACAGCTGGGCATACATGTGAAACTCAAATAAAATAACAAAACTAATAATTACAATAATAAATTCTTATTGATCAACTTATAAAAAAGTACATAAGGCCAAATAAAATAAATGTTGTGTTTACGATAACGGCCTGAAAACAATCCAGGTAGGTAGGTAGGAAAATAATTTTATTTTGTTCATTTATTTTTAGCTGTTTCGCAGCAAAGCGCAGCGAAACAGCTCTTGTTTTCGTTAAAGTTTTTTTTTATTATTTTTTTTTAATTTTTTTTTTTATTTGTCTGTTTTAGTAATAAAAGCCATTGAGATAACGCACATTCGTTCTATGCGGGCTTTTGCCTAGTTCCTAAAGAGCAATTGCAATGAAACTTTCAGTGATGAAAGGCATTGGTGCAATAATGCCCCTCAAACAATTAAGTCATGATGACGTCATCACCTGTCACGTGACGTCATCTTAAAGGTTTATATTTTAAATATTTGAAAATCTGTAACAAATCAGCCACAAGAGACCGTAGGTTTCTGTTTGCGGGATTGTATAGGGATATATTAGGTCTTCATTTTATTCAGTGTGCGTGACCTCACATGACCTCTACTTCCGGTCGAAACAGGAAGTGCCTCGTTATTCAAAAGTGGAAATAGTTATGAAGTTGCTTTCAACGATGTTAATGTCTGGCAAGGGTGGGTAATTTAAAAAAATTACCGATGACGTCACAACACACAAGAGCGCCCTCTAGCGGCAGGTTGAAAACTGATCAAAATGGACTTTTTGAAGATGTGTGTGGTGAAATTTTGTGTAATCACTTCAAAATTTACACACATGTTGATCGTCAGGCAGCCATCATATGTGTGAAATTTCAGATCGATGACGTCATCGGGGGTCACGTGACGCGGCATTAAAGGTGCCTTTTTTAATGTTGTATATATCTCCCTAAGTGTTAGTGCGATCATGTTGAAACTTGGTAGGTTGTTGGATATTGGCAAGTTCTTGTAAATTCTGAAATGACGTCATGATGACGTCATCACATGGTTTTTTATGATTTTTTGAAAAAGTTATGGCGAAACAGCTCGGCATTTGTGCACAAATGCAATATGTCTAGTTTTGTTTTGAAGTTCTTGAATTTTGAGTTATTTGTTCAAATTTTAAACTTGCTACCATTTTACTAACCTTGTTTGACTCATAAAGTTATAAGTAGTCATGTTGAAAAGTGGTAAAATCTAAAAGTTTAAATATAAGTTCTTCAGAAAAAAACATAACATGGGCTATAGACAGTTACAGAGGGGGTCAAGTTGCAAGCACTTCAGAAACAGAAGTTTCAGGGAAAATTTGTATCTCACCAATCGGGGCTATGTTTTAAATGCTGACGTTAGTTTTGCCAATTCTCAATTTCAGGTGTTGACAAAATATCATGTTATATTTTTAGGGCCAATGGTTTTCCGCGATCGGGGAACACGGATGGATTTCGCGGAATCTGCCCCTTGAAACGGAAAACAGGATTTGAATTCAAACTTTTAAAAAGTGACAAAAAAGTTGTTGTTTTTTTCATGTTACTAAATGCGAAACTGTTGAAAATGAATAGGCAAGCGAATTTAACATTGTGTTCTTTATTAAAATTCTTTTTTCTAAACTAGAAAACATCAACAATCAGACCGTAATAATTTACGAGATCGTAACCGTTGAGCCTTCGATGTAGCAAATGAATACACGTTGTTAACCATGTACAGTACACGGAGGACAGTACACGGACAAAATCATCACATTCACGGCACGTTCTTTACAATTTTTTCACCAAAATTGCAGTTTGTCCATGCCTTTAATCACCAACCACACACAAACTAGCTTACCCCTGCTCTATAAGAACACACATATTGATTGTTTACCCATAAAGGTATAAAGTCAACCGTAAACTTTGAACATTTTAACGCCGAAGCGAAAACAAAATGGCTAACGATTTGTTTCTGTGTGGAGCTAGAAGTACACGATCACGTGATATGCAATATTTGATACCGCAACGGCTGTTGCATGTTTCTAACTTGTTTTTTGCTGCAGCGATGCTGTAAAATTTCTAGAAATTGCCAACTCCTGATCTGAATCGACCGTTGAATAATTGAGAGTTTTTGAACGTGAAACGGAATATTGTTTGTGTCGTAGAATTCATTTACCGACTCACAAAATAGTTAGAAAAAAGATTTGAGGTCGGCAATTTAGCCGCAAAAAATCCAGGTCGGTCGGGTTACCGTAAACACAACATTTATTTTATTTGGCCTAATAGGTAAACGTGTGATGTTTTTTCTGCAAATTCCAGCAAATTCCAGTTTCTGCAAATTCCAGTTTCATTATCAAGAACAATTTATAAGTAAGCCAGGGTTCGAAATTAGTGGTCGCCTGGTCGCCAAATGCGAGTGAAAACAGCGGCGGGCGAGTCAAAACCCTTCCTTTACTAGCCCGCCGGGCGAGTCAAAAATTTGTGCCTTTTCACAATAAATGAGGGGTACAGTGGTAAAATCCCAGAGAGAGATTATTTCTAAGTTCGTAAAATGGTTTGGGAAGTATTTACATTTGCTAGATTTAATGTGGCCGCGATCGCGATCGCGATCGCGATCGTTCATAAGTAAAACACGCACGCACACACATAACCACATGGTAATGGTAGCGAGTATCCACAGGCCCCACACAACGTTCGCTCGCCCGCCTGTAGTCCACGCACGCACATAACCATAATGGTAATGGTAGCGAGTATCCACAGGCCCCACAACGTTCGCTCGCCCGCCCGTAGTCCACGCACGCACACAGCACATGGTGTATTGTACAGTACAACAGCAGGTCCAAAGTCCATCATAACCAACATTCCGCACGCTGTGATTGGCCCGTTAAAAACTACATATTCATAAGAAAGCTTGGCTAGCCTCCAACTCTGTACACGTTCACGAGTCGAGTAAAGAAATGCTGCACATTGTGGCGCACACGCCCGCGGATTCTGTTCTATACACAGCGTTGGGTTAAGGCTAGATAGAGGGCGTTGCAGGGCAAAGTTCATTGCTTTTTTTTCTCCATCGTGCGTCGTCGATCGATCGTTAACACGAAGATTTCATTGCAAAAGAAGTTCTATAAAACCGATTCTCAAATCAAAAACCCATGAAAATGGTAGTTGATGAAAAAAGGATTATTAAGGGAAGAAATTAGGGGATAAGAAGGTCCAAAAACGGAAATTTCTGTGTGTGTGTGTGTGTGTGTGAGTTTGTTTTCACATTCAAACCGGGGACCTATAACAAAAGAGGACAATAGGGTCCCCGGTTGGGTAAAGGTCCCCAGTTGGAAATTGTGTACAAAACCAATGGGAGCTGTTGCCAAAAAGTTAAAGTCCAAACAAAAGAGGGACAATAGGAGGTCCCCGATTGGAGGTGTTTACACACTTGTGTGTGTGTGTGGGTTTTTTTTGGTGTTTTTTTGTGTATTTTTTTATGCTACGAAAATTGTGTGCATAACATACGGGCGAGTGAAAAAACTTGCGGGCGACCCAAAATTTTGGTTGACTCTTCCGGCGGGCGAGTGGAAAAAAAAGTTAAGGGAAACCCCTGTAAGCAGCAGTTAAACTAATTTTCATTCTTAATATACAGTCAAGAACCATTTATCTCCATTTTATAAACTTGGGTAGGTAGTCCAGAGTTAAGTGTGCCAAATAAAATTCTCTCACAACCCAAGATCACCTTTTGTTGTAGATCCATTCTTGTGTTCGGTGGCAGAATAAAAAATAAATCTCACAATAAAAAAAGAATAACTAATTTAGGTAATAAAGAGAAATTTTAAAGATGCAAAATACTCTAATAATTAAGCTTATTCTAACTAACATGGAATAGCAAGACGGAGGCACATCCCAGTATTAAGCATATCTTATGGTTGTTGGACAACATAACGGATTTAGACACTAATCATCATTTAAAAATTTTTTTTTTCCTGTCTGATCAATTTTTCAGCACCTAAAAAAACCCCATGTAAACCAACTAGGCTTTTTCCAGGCCGAATAAAAAGTTTAGGGTCGTGGCGTATCATTAGGGTCTCTCGAGTAACCGCAAACGGAACTTTGTTTGGCCTTACCATTATTTAAAATTACAAATGTTGATGCTTGCATAAATGATATGAATGATATAAACATTTTAAATGAGAGCTCACTCATTCCTGAAAACAAATTAGTTAGGGCATAACCATTTTGAAGAGAAACAGAAACAATTCAAAATTCCAATCAAAAGAACTTACATTCATCATAAAAACCATAGATTCTGTTAATACTAGCACACTCATGATTGCCTCGTAACAGGAAGAAGTTTTCTGGGTACTTGATTTTGTATGCTAACAGCAAACAGATGGTCTCCAGGGATTGCTTGCCACGGTCAACGTAATCCCCCAGGAAGAGGTAGTTGGCTTCTGGTGGAAACCCACCATACTCAAAAAGTCGCAAAAGATCATAGTACTGTCCATGTATGTCACCTGGGATAAACACAAGAAAACAAACACAGTTAAATTGTTTCTAGGAGTCAGAAAGTGATAAGGCAGACATTGTAATCAAAATTATAATGCCTCTTAAAAAATATAGTGATTATTGAACAGGTTGGTTTTCTAGATCAAACTGCTCCATGACTTAAGTCCTGGGCCCAATTTCATGCATAAAAGCGGCACTCAAGATAGCAGAAAAATTCATGCTTTAAAATTAACATATTTCAGAAGTTAACCACTTCACGTATTTGTCTGCGTATTTATCTGCAAATCTTTAAATTTTTCTTTTGTCAACCCTAAATTTGAATAAATTTTAAGTTTTTTGTCCAGGATGAATTTGTGAGATTTGAACTAAACATTCTTCCATATTAATTGAGTACTTCCAAATGAATTTCAACAAACATTACTTCTTTTTTCTCATTTAGGTATCTCTTTAACCCTTTGGCACTTACGCAATATTACACAAAGCGTCATTCACTACTCACAGCGCTACAGAAATTCAAACAATTTTCTGCCATACCTAGAAATCCCCAGATAACTTTTGTTTTCATTATTTTTATTGCGCTACAAGTTGCATTTATTTTGTAAAGGATGAAATTATTTTTTGAATAATTTTAACAGGGCCTAATAAAAATATTTGTTTGTTTCCGGTAACCCGACCGTCCGTATAAAAACCTTGCGACCGTAAAAATTTTATCAACATTTGTGGCAAAATAAAATTTATTTTCTACCGTTCGTAAGCTTCCAGTCAAAACATACGGAAATCTATCTACAGAAAACAAATTTTTAATGCACATTTTTTTGGAGAATCGAATTCGTATCCGCAATTCCATAAATTCTGGCAACGAATTCGTACTATGATTTGTATATTTTTGCCGGCGCGGCGGCTCTACAACATGAACATTCTGATAGGGCTCGATGAATAGACGTGCGCTAGTACCATATAGTAGCCCCGGTGTGCAAACACTATACAGTCCGCATTGCAGCATACAGCACACACAAAATCCGTTCCTTTTCTTTTCGGATTTCCGCGTGTTTTAAAAAAATGATCATAAAATTAATTGTTTGTAATTTTCAAAATTCTTCAAAATTCTGGCGATAAAGTCCCTAGTCTTGATATTTTACTAGCCGCGATCGTTCATTTCAGTAAACGAACGTAAAAACACGCATGCACATTGTTAGTCTGGCTCTCTCCTCCGTGTTCCTACTACAATATGTAGGCGAGTAGGGAAACACACAACTCGATTTTCCAGGGGTTAGAAGATGTGTGGTGGAGTCTAATCGCGACCTCCTTCCGGTACAATATTATACAAAATTGTAACCTCGTACTCATAAACACATCGCTCTCGCCGCACAATTTTCCCACTGTGAATTGTCGGCCGATCGTTCGACCGATCGTTCAATCAAAAATGTATTGCTAAAGAAGTTTTAAACAAGCGATCCATGAAAATGGTTGTTGATGAAAAAATATTATCATGGAGGTAAAATAGACCTCCATGGTATTATTAAGGGCAGAAATTAGGGGATAAGATCGTTCAAAAACGCATGTTTTCGAACTTCAGTTTCCTTTTTTTTTTTTTTTTTTTTTTCAAATTATTTTCTTTATAGCTTCGACAATTGTATGCACCTTTGAGTGTTTAGATAAATAAGTATCAATCATGGGAGATTTTGAGGATAAAGTGTCCAGTGCACAACCAATTGTACCTTTACGACAAACCCGGAATGGCGTATTGTGTGGTATTGTTATACATACCTCAAACATTTTGATGTAATTTTGGAAATGTTCGGATACTATTACCCTGAAAAAAAGCATGCAGTTTTTAGTCTTCCAGAATAATTTTTTTTTTGTAAAATAAAATTTTTTCCCTACCTACCGTCCCAAATTTTTCAGAGCATGTTACTGGAAACAAACAGTTATTTTTATTAGGCCCAGTTGTTTTGTTTGCAGGGTTTGAAAATAGCGGTCGCCCCGTCGCCAAATGCGAGTGAAAACAGCGGCAGGCGAGTCAAAACCCTTCCTTTACTAGCCAGCTGGGCAAGTCAAAAACAATTTCTTTTTCACAATAAATGAGGCGGCGTACAGTGGTCAAATCCCAAAGAGAGATTATTTTTAATTTTGTAAAATGGTTTGGCAAGTCATGATATTTGCTAGATTTAATGTGGTCGCGATCGCGATCGCGATCGTTCTTAATTAAACCCCACACGCACATAACCACATGGTAATGGGTAGTGAGTATCCACCAGCCCCACAACGTTCGCTTGCCTGCCAGTCGTCCACGCACACACAAACAACATAAGGTGTATTGTACAGTACAGTACAACAGCAGGTCCAAAGTCCACCTTAACCAACATACCGCACGCACGGACTGGTTTCTGTACTATAACTATACACAGCCTTGGACTAAAGCTATTCAAGCATCGACAACTTTTGCCGATAGAGGGCGTTGCAGGGCAAAGTTCATTTAATTTTTTCTCAATGTGCGTCGTTGATCGATAGTTAACACGAAGATTTCATTGCAAATGAATTTCTATAAAACTGATTCTCAAATCACAAATCCATGAAAATGGTTGTTACTAACAGACTAAGGGCAGAAATTAGGGGATAAGATCGTTCAAAAACGCAAATTTCTGTCTGTGTGTTTTGGGGGTGTTTTTGTTTTTGTTTTTTTACGCCGTATGCAATAAAAAATTTTGGTTGACTCGTCCGGAGGGAGAGTGAAAAAAAAAGTTAAGGGTAACCCCTGGTTTGCACTACCAAATTATAGCTTCAAATGAGGTTGGAAACATAAGAGAGATCAACAAATATTTGAAAACATTGTTTGCGAATGAAGTAAACCTTTCTATGTGGAAAGTTGTGCACACAAGTTTTCTCAGCTTTACTGTCATTTCAAAGGAAAACAAAGCTACAAAAGTAGTTAAAAATAATTACAACATACCTTTGGAAATGAAAACGAATGCCTCTGTTACCAACAGATAACTTCTGTAAATAAACCCTAAAACCAATAAGTTTATCATGAAAAAAGCTGAAAATCCCGATAACTGTGTACATTGCACGCGGGAAAAATGGCACTTACAATACAGTCCGCACCATACAGAAAAAGAAAAAAAACTCCTTATGCCTCACAGGCGTAGGTGATAGGACTTCTGACCTTTGAAGTTTGAAGTTTGAACCTTTGGAGGTGGATAGTGTCACTTTTTCTTATGGTGACCATGTGTTATTTTTTACACTATTGTCATGTTGAGATCGCACTTAATCTACGCTACGGCTTTGTGCTGCATTTTAATCGCATGTTTAAAACTCAAAACACAACTGATCAAACTTAAAAGGCAGATACGGGCAGTATGCGTAGTAAAAGGAAAAGCAGCTGCAGGCTGTATGCATACTAAGGGTTAAAAGCACTGGTCTACATGAAACTCTGATTAAGTAAAAAAGCAAGAGCAAATAAGCGTGTTGGAGATTTGTTCAAAGATTTGTTCCAATTAGGCCGTTCCAATTTTATTAGTTGGTTACAGATCGCGACGCCTTTTTTTCTGGAAATGGAAAACAAATAAAAATCAGGAAATCCTAACTTTTTTTTTTTTTTTTTTTTTGCCCGGCGACGAAGTTGAACATCTGTCAGAATAAAAAATTGTTAAAAAATAAAAATAAAATTGAGAAATTGGTTTGCCAAAAAACCAAAAACTCAAAACCACTGTGCAGGATACTTAAACGTTTAAACGCATGATGGTCTATGTCAGTTTCGATCATGCATCCAGCACGCAGCGGGCGGGCGGAGTGTGTGTGTGTGGGCTTACAGGAGCGCCCTTGTGGGGTATTTTCAACAATGGAACAATGGACCCCACAAGAGAATTCTTTGTTCAACCTGGACCCCACTAGAGAATTCTTTAGAAAAGGGAATAATGGAACAACAATAGCAGGACCCCACAAACCCGATCCGTAAGGTTGTGTGTGTGTGTTTGTTTTCACATTCAAACCGGGGACCTATAACAAAAGAGGACAATAGGGTCCCCGGTTGGGTAAAGGTCCCCAGTTAGAAATTGTGTACAAAACCAATGGGAGCTGTTGCCAAAAAGTTAGAGTCCAAACAAAAGAGGGACAATAGGAGGTCCCCGATTGGAGGTGTTTACACACTTGTGTGTGTGAGTTTGTTTTCACATTCAAACCGGGGACCTATAACAAAAGAGGACAATAGGGTCCCCGGTTGGGTAAAGGTCCCCAGTTAGAAATTGTGTACAAAACCAATGGGAGCTGTTGCCAAAAAGTTAGAGTCCAAACAAAAGAGGGACAATAGGAGGTCCCCGATTGGAGGTGTTTACACACTTGTGTGTGTGTGTGTGTGTGTGAGACCAGCGGCCCTGGGGTTGGGTGTTAGACGGAAAATGTAATCTGCGATATAAACAGAATAGTTTGATACCCGTCCCTTAATACTTGATGTAAACAAATGCCATGTCGCACATGGGAAGTTGAACAGCGTTCTGTCAAAGTGTATGCCAAGCAAAGGCTCCGGATCACGATGGCAGCAGGCACAGGAAAAGAATATTTTTCTGTCACCGTTAAGGAGGAAGGAAAGCTAGAAAAACGCCTCATTGCCGTCTCCATAGATGAAACCGTTGGTGCACTGTCAAATTCGATGGGTTTTGGTGAACATTCCGTTACAATCACTACAAGTGATGTAGACATGACTACCTCCGGAACGGCTAGAAATGTTATAACTGACATCAATACACCGATGGCTGTAATTCACAGCTTTGGAAATTTATTGAGATAAATATAAACCCTGCCACTGACAACAGCGCTTTCAAAGTAATGATTAGCAAGTGGCAAATGCCAATCTAGGTACATGTAGTAAGCTGAAGCAAGTTGCAGCAAATAAATTCATTTTCTTTTTTTCAATATTATAGGCAGTCCAGAACAATGCCTTCATTTTATAAATTTAAATCCAATTTTATCACAACCCAAAAGCCAATTTATATGTTGTAGCTCCAGTAGATCCATTCATATGTTGTTCTGTAGGTGCAGAATAAAGAATAAATCTCTGAAGGTAGAAGTGTACTCTGGTTCATTCATCAAACATTAATTTTCAATTTGCAGAAACAAAAGTTTAAATAATACCAAAAAAAACAATTAATTATAATGTGTATTGAACATACATTTCAAAGATGCAAAATAGGCTTATTAGAATTGACATGGAATGGCAAACTGGAGGCGAATCCAACTATTTAATAATAAGCAGAGCTTATGATTGTCGTCCAATGGCTTTCCACGTATGTACACAACACTTGTGTCATCATTTTTATTTTTATTTTTTCCTGTCTGACAACCTTTTTCAGCACCAAAAAAATCCGCAAACCAACTAATAAAATTGGAATGGCCTTAATGTGCTAAAATGTTTGTGAAATTCCAAAAACATTTAGCAGGCCTCGAACTTCATGTTCAAAAGGGCACAGCAATAATTGCCATGCTTTTTCTAGAATTGGAAGGGCATCGCAGCAATTTCGTAAGTGTAAAAAGGGCACCACGGCATTTTTGTAGAATTTGAGGGGCATCATGGCAAAAACAAAATTTAACAAGACAGGTGACCGTTTCTGAAACACTCAGTTACACGTGTAACCATCTGTTTCAGAAATGAAGAAAATCTAAGGTTTAATTTTTTTTTAAATCGTTTACACAACCGTGCATGTGATAAAAAACAATACGTCTTCATCACAGCATTTTGACTTTGCGCAAGCACCCCGCAAAAAATTCCCCAAAACAACATAACAAAACAAAATAAAGAAGAAACAAATCTTACATTATACAGTAAAATAATCTTTCTGTTGGTGTCATTTTTGTAAAATAAAGCCTACACGTTGTGTAGTTTTTTGCTAACTTTTCCGAGGAACTGTGCTTCGCAGACCATGCTGTCGGCAACTTTTGCGTGCGTACCAAAATAGGGCAAGGAACCTTGCTCTATGGTACCAGCGACGACACTGCTGTTGCACGGTTTAAGCACGCAAATGCGATTCGGGGAAAAAAAAAAAAAAACTTTGCCAAACATGGGCAGACACGTAGTCTTTGGTCAAGGCGTTAGTTGTATCTACCGCGTAATTGCATTGGGATATTTAGCCAATAGAGGGCGTTTATTATCATTCTATTGCATTGTTCTAAAAAGCCCTCTAGCAACAATGATTCTTGCCTTTATTGTAGAACGCAAAGTAACGAGATAACAAAGATTACGAGCCTGTAATTGGAAACAATGTGACTGCATGCGTTGTGTTAATTGTGATCGCAGTGTTTTGCGGAACTTTCGAGTGAATCTTTCAACGTTGATCCGAACCGTCAACATGTAAACATACAACCAGACATTTGGTATGCATCTTACAATTTTACTAAAGGGCACCGAGGACAATTGAAAAAAAAGGGCACGGCAATATATTGCCGTGAATTGTCTGTGATTTCGAGGGCATTGCGGCAATGGCATAGGGCACCGACGGCAATTGCCGTTGGTGTCGTCGTTAATTTCGAGGCCTGATTTAGCATATTTGAGTGTTAGGATCAAGAACATATTTTCACAAACCCCAAATTTTTGTACCACTTACCACATATTTTTAGGGGTGCCTCTAATTCCAGCAGGATTGGTTGACTGAGAAAGATTTCTCTTGATTTTAAACACAGTCCTCTGATCTCTGCTTCTGTTAACTGTACATTTTTTCCTGGACGAGATCCTCGAACTGTAAACAAAAAAAAAGATATATAAAAAATATTTTTGCTCATTTTTAAGATTTGCGCAATCTTCAGATTGGGCTCTACTGACTGGGCAGCTCGATCTGCATACTGGGTCAAGTGTGCACAATCAGTACATAGTTCAACAGAAGTCACGCACATATTTTTGACATATCGGTTCAGATTTTTTTTAGCCAAGACTTTTATTATATATATGTTTTTTGACACCGTATGATACGGGTTACAACACCGAGAACAATCGTTGTTGGTTTTGAAAATATTTAAATATCGTGACATAGACAATATTCCCAATATATCAAAAAAATCGTCAAATGTTTACTAAAAGTAATCAAAAGTTCGCAATCACAATCTAAAAAGTCTATGAAAAACTCCGCACAGGGTACCGTAAATGATTTCTAATAGCGTTGGCAGGTCAGCGTGGCTGTGAGACTAGTTCTGTTTGGGTTTGGATGCCGCAAAACCGGAGTCAAGAATTGAGCATTCACTCTTAAATTTAATAGATGTTTATTTTGCATCGGGGATAAAGAATATTAATTTTGGTTTTACCCTTACATCTGTACACCGATGAGTGTTAGCACTGTATACTCAGTACTTTCCCGAGTTTGGTGAAAAAATAAATTTACAGGCATATTACTCGGATGGGATTCGAACCCACGACCTTTGCAATTCTAGAGCAGTGTCTTACCAACTACATGTGTAGACCATCGAGATTGCCTGGTAGCTAGAGGCAGTTCGAATCCTATGCCTCTAGCTACCGGGCAATCTCGGTGGTCTAGTTGGTAAGACACTGTTCTAGAATTGCAAAGGTCGTGGGTTCAAATCCCACCCGAGTATGCCTGTGATTTTTTCCACAAAACTCGGAAAGTACTGAGTATACAGTGCTAACACACATCGGTGTAAGGGTAAAACCAAAATTAATATTCTTTTTTTATCCCCGATGCAAAATTAACATGTTGCAGAACCCGCTGCTAAAATATAGGATTCGAACTGCCTCTAGCTACCGGGCAATCTCGATGGTCTAGTTGGCAAGACACTGCTCTAGAATTGCAAAGGTCGTGGGTTCAAATCCCATCCGAGTAATATGCCTGTAAATTAATTTTTTTAAGGTAGAATTTTATAATTAAAATAATTAAAATAGTTATAAATACGTTTGAAACCATTTCTTTTCAACTCTATAGCACAATAGCGCACATGAAACTTTGGAGTGCACTGTTTTGCAAAACGAACATGCAGAAGATTGTGCACCAGCCCAATACTTAAGTGTTTTAGTACAGAGATAGATGTGCATGTACTGTACATGTATAGTCTGTCTCGTATCAGACTCCCACCTTTCTGCGCTGTTTCACAATGGTGAATACACAGGCTGCTCTTCAGGTTCGAAATAAGCAGGTTGCCCGGTCGCCAAATGCGAGTGAAAACAGCTGCGGGAGAGTCAAAACCTTTCCTTTTACTAGTCCACCAGGTGAGTCAAAAAATTGTTCCTTTTCACAATAAATGAGGGGTACAGTGGTAAAATCCCAAAGAAAGATTATTTTGTATTTTTTTATACAAACGTTAAAAAATGCATGCATATAACCACATGGTGGGTAGCGAGGATTCTCCACCGGCCCCACTTTTGCTCGCCCGCCGGTTGTCCAGGCACGCACATACACACAACACATGTACAACAGAGCAGGTCCAAAGTCCATCCTAACATACAATCCGTGCACTGTAATTGGCCGTTAATAATTTCCATATTCATAAGAAAGCTTGGCTAGCCTCCAACTCAGTACAAGTTCTCTAGCAGAGTAAAAAATTGCTGCACAGTAAAAAATTGCGCACAATACGGTGCACGCCTGCGGATTCTGTACTATACACAGCCTTGGATTAAGGCTACTCAAGCATCGACAACTTTTGCTGATAGAGGGCGCTGCAGGGCAAAGTTCATTGAATGTGCCTCATCGATCGATCGATCGATAACGCAAAGATTTCATTGCAAAAGAAGTTCTATAAAACTGATTCTCAAATCACAAATCCATGAAAATGGTTGGTAATGAAAAAAGTATTATTAAGGGCAGAAATTAGGGGAGAAGATTGCCAAAAACGCAAATTTCTGTGGGTTCAGTGTTCTCCACAGAATTTTTTTTGGGGGAGGGCGGCATGACATCTCAAATGGCACCCGTCGATATGACATCATCAAAATGGCGCTCGTTGGTATATGACGTCATCAGACATGAAAGCAAACAACATCTGAGATATTCCTTTTCATAAAAATAATGTTAAACCCTGGGCCCCACACTATCTAAGGAGAATGATTGACATCCATTTCATTCCAAACAAACTTATTATAAAACTACTAAAGGGCAGTTTCACGGGAAAGGTTGCAAAATGAAAAATGGGAAATCAATGCTTTATTTGATAGGAAGACTTTGTTGGAATTTGCTGGTTTTTGTCTCACAAGGACCTGTATGTTGTAGCAATCTCCAGAAAAAAATTCACAGTTCTACACATTACGGTTCTCAAATTATAAGCTCACATGGGTGCTAAACCTCAAGATTTGGAGTCTCATTCACATTTTCTGGAAACTGCAATTAGTGAGAAATAAAAATAAATGCCAGTGCAACCACCAAAACTTGCAGGGACATTAAAGTATGTCCCAAAAATCTGTACACCAAATTTTATTAGGATTGGCCAATTTGTTTTTTTGTTATGCCGTTTTGAATGAGATGTTGATGTAGCCGTTAAATGTTTTTGCAAAATGTCCTTTCCTGAACATGGTATTTTATTCCAGAATTAAAAGAAAGGAAACACAACTTAATGCCTGTCAAAATGACGCTACACACTCCAGTAATCAAGTGTAAAAAGATTAGAATTGGGAAATCTCACGTAAATTTGATAAAGCAGCTTTCCCATATGCTACTCAAAAGTAGGTTAAAAATGTCCTTTCCTGAACATGGCTCCCCTTTTTTTACAGGAAGTCAGAGATGACACTTTTTGGATATAGACATGTACCTGGGGTTAGACTTACTAGATTTAACACAATATAAAAAGATTCAGATTCGAACATTGCTTGCTGTCATGACATTGTCGTTAAACGGTGTTGTCCTTTCCTGAACACATAGTTTGACAGAGTACTTGGCAAAACCATTGTTGCTGAAATTGGATGTAGTATATATTTATATTGTATGTACTATATATATTTTAGAATTAAAACCAATAAAATGGCAAGAAAGTGTTAGTGTTTTGTCCTCACAGGTCATTTACTGACTCGTGTTTACACACAAAAGGAGTACACATGTGCATATACATTTATCTGTATAAGTCACACTTAAATCCAATATTTGTCAGGAATTAGACAATTTATAGTTTCTTATCATCCCTTCCTCAAAATTCATGCATTAGTTTGAGTCAATTTAATTAAAATTTACTGTTTTAGTCTAGTTTTTGTGTATTAAAGTGTTCAGGAAAGGACACATTTTTTTAACAAGTTTAACAACAACCTGATATACAGTTTTAACAGATCTTTCTGTGTGTGCATAGCCTTGATATCAAGGCTGTGTAGACAAGTACTCTAGCTAAAACCATAGAGCAAGGATACTTAAACCTCAGCCGCCCGAATGCGATACAACCCCAGTCCCCCAACTGACTCTAAAAAAAATAGCACACCGCACTCTCACCATGCACACACACAGCGCCTGTACACAGCCCCACACACACACCGCTATTGTCCACACACCGCTATCGCCCACAATCCTAGCCCGTGAGCCGTCAGACTCACAGCCTTGACGATCTTGTAAACCGAGTGTCTTATGTGTTTCATTGTTTTTCTTCGCAAATCCGTGGAAAATGGGGGGGTGAGTGGATATGCAAAGATTTATTTCATGAATAATACATCATTCCTAATAGCCAATCACACACTGTCGTGTGCGGGCGCTAGAGTAATCTTACATATTCATAATGTTTATTCATAAATACCCCAGACAGTTTCGCTATTCCTATTGGTGGAGAGCATGTCACGTGGGGGTGTTTAAACAGATGATAAAGCACGGCCAAGAGTGTTTATAACCGGCTGGCTTCGCGTGTTGGGCGCGCAAGCTCACGGTACGCCAATTTGATTACGCGGAACGCAATATAGCTATTAGTACCAGCGCGTAATCTATTTTTACACGCGCGTACACACAACCCAAGGCGCACCAAACATAACTTTTAAAAAGTTTTTGAAAATGTACAAAATGTACAGATTGTCACAGATTGTCTATAATTTTTTTTTCGCTTTTTAACAAAAGGGCATTTATGAATGGGAATAAAAGAGTAGTGACTCGTTCTTAAACGGCCGTTTAAAACCTTGCAGGGTCGTGGTCGTGCGATAAAGGCCCGAGCCACGACCCTGCCGGTTTTAAACAGCCGTTTAAGAACTCGTCGCCACTCTTTTATTTCCTTATTAAACATGACCACTTCCAATGGCCAATCAAGAGCCTTTATTACAAGTAGAGCGCACTCATTACCATAACCGCAAGACCCGGAAGTGTACAAGATCGTCAAGGCTGTGAGCCTGACGGCTCACGGGCTAGGATTGTGGGCGATAGAGGTGTGTGGACAATAGCGGTGTGTGTGGGACTGTGGACAAGGGCGTTTGTGTGCTTCCTTGGGTGAGAGCGTGGTGTGCTATTTAAAGACAGTCGGGGGGGGGGGGGGGGGGGGGGGGACCGGAACAGGAGTTGCATTGCATTCGGGCATCGCATTCGTGCGGCTGTGGTTATGCACATTTTTAGCTTTATAGTAAGCAAACTATTACACACAGCCTTGCAATCAAGGCTAGTGTGTGCAGAGAATTAGTTAGTTTTGCCAAAATTTTTGAAAAGAAAAGCATTTTGTTTGTAGCTAGGGAAGAGTGAAATCATACTACATTGTATCCATGTGGAAGCAAAACATGAGATGTAGCTAAGTGTGACGAAAAAACCCAAACATTTTGATTGTATTCGATATGCATCATATAGACAGGGTTTTTTATATGCAAAGAAAATTGTAGGACCGAAACGCACTCAAAATGTTCAGAAAACTTTTCTTTGATGCACATATGCATGCGCCCACACAGAAGAAAAGGGTGTTTTTGTAGGGGAAGGGGGGGGGGTGGGATGGGGAAAGAGATGTTAGAATTTACTTAAAAGAATTTTTTTTTAGATGAGAGTTTTCAGAGTTAAGAGCTATAAATTCAGTTGGTTTTGATGTGGTGTTTCAGAATATTTGAATTTAAAAGTTACATTACTTCAAAGTCATACTGATTGAATATTTGTTAGATTTAAATTTACCAGAGCTTTGTGGCTATTGATGTGCCTATTCCTTAGATCCCATTTTTTTTAACATAACGAAACCTTGCTGACTGAACAGTGTTCACTGGGTACGTTGAATTATCTGGGCATTTCTTTGTGGAGCATACATGTATCAATGTCTCAATTTAATGTTTTCACCAGCAGTGATTTATTACATTTGAAGCAATTAGACAACTTCAGTTTACTGTCATGTACAATGCAAGGTTCTATGCTAACCCTTGTTAAAATTGTGTCCTTTCCTGAACAAAAAACACAAAAGTTAGTTGCAGCATAAACAAAGTACAAACTGACCTGCTTTACAAATGTACAGTATTACCTCTCAACTCTAAAAACCTTTTTGTTTCTTCTAACAAATAATTTACTTTAAAGTGCCTTGGATATTTACCTACATGTACATGTAGTGTGCTGATACATAATGCGTAGTAATGCATCATGCAGGCTATCACACACATTTTATCAGCTTTATTGCATTCTCTTTTCAACTATGTTCTAGTAACATATGCTACTCTACTGCCCCTCTTAATTAGTTTTATTGTTATATTCCTTGTCATGTTGCTTCATAGCATCTAACTTGACCAAATGTAGTATTTGTTAAAACTGTTGTCCTTTCCTGAACAAAACGGAACCTTTTTATAGCAATGGTAAAGACCATGGTAATTTGATAACGCAGCACACTTTAAAAACAATTTCTTTGCCAATTGTTCTACCATGAATACAACCCATGAACAACAGTGAAGATAATCAGGAGCCTCAATGGTTTTCTGTAAAACAGAAATGAAAGTTTGTGGTTCAAGGAAAAAAGAGTTAAAAAACTGAATTTTCAGTCAAAATATGAATTTACATGTTTTTTTTGGTAGCCTACAGTGCATTATTATTCAAGACATGACTACTGTAATGATTGTCAATCATTTTAAAGCAACACCAAGCATGTTTGAGATGTGGAATTGGCAGTTTATGACATTCACCTTCTTTGACCAATATTGTGGTCTGCAAAGTGTAAAGTGTCTAAAAAAACAAAAAGAAAAAATGTTTAAGCTCTGAAATTCACATTTTCTAGTACCTTTATAATGTACATTTCAAAAAATAAAGATGTTTTATCGATACTACAAGTTTCATTTTTGACCCTCCGTGAGACTTTTTTGCAACCTTTCCCGTGTAAATGCCCTAAAACTAATTAAACCTACAATTTGTTATACATTTTGCTCTGTGCGCTGCGCCAAACAAATACACACAGGATATGCCGCACAGTGTGGGGTTGTACTGTAAAGAAATTAAAGAAAAATTTGCATTTTTGGACGATCTTATTCCTAATTTCTGCCCTAAATAATACTTTTTCCATCCACAATCATTTTCATGGATTTGTGATTTGAGGATAGGTTGTCATGGTTGTTTAGAACTTCATTTGCAAAAAAAACATCGAGATTCAACGATCGGTCGACAACGCAAATTAAGAAAAAATCCATGAACTTTGTCCCACATCGCCCTCTATCAGCAAAAGTTGTTGTTTGAATAGCCTTAATCCAAGGCTGTATATTGTACCAATTTGCAGGCGTGTGGCACACTGTGCGGCAATTCTTTACTCGGCTCGTGAATGTGTACTGCGTTAGAGACTAGCCAAGCTCTCTTATGAATATGGTTATTACAAATTTACAATGGCCATCATCGGCCAATAACAGCGTGCAGAAGTCGGTTAGCTTGAACTTTGGACCCTGCTGTTGTGGACGCGCTACAGTACCGGCCACAAGTAATTCCAAAACCCTGCGAGTTGCGTGCGAGTACCCGCGGGTAAACTGCGTGGCGGGTACGGGGCTCCCCGAAGCCCCGCGGGGATTCTGCGGGGACGGAACGGGGGCCCCGCAAGCCAGGGAACGTGTCATGGACCTGCGTTGCGGGGACCTATACAGGTCCTGCAACGAACTCGTACACACACATGTAAATGTAGAACAATTTCACGCATGTAATATCATTCTAATAAACTTACATGTACTTCACCCCTCCATGCTTCACCCATGGAGGAATAAATTCTTCCGTGCTTTATTCAACTTTAAGCTGAACTCTCAAAACCTCAAACATCAATGAAAGAAAACGTGTAAAAAAAAAATCCCTGCGCTGCGCGGCCATGACTGCTCCTGCATTTCGCTCTGCGCTACACCGAAGCCTCATGGATGACTGGTACCTTGCAGAAAGCAGCTGTTTTCCTGCCAGCATGCTTAGGGTGACCAGCGATGCTCCAACTACATTGAAAAATTGAATCTCTGTCCATACCATGCATTTGGTGATAAAGTACATGTACGACCGTGATTCTTTTCAATGCCTACTAAGAAAAAATGTTCTCAAACGGACACACACACGGAAATTTGCGATCTTATCCCCTAATTTCTGTCCTCAAAAACCCTTTTTCAATCAACAACCATTTTCATGGATTTGTGATTTGAGAATCGGTTTTATAGAACTTCTTTTGCAATGAAATCTTCGTGTTAACGATCGATCGACGACGCAAGATTGAGGCAAAAGTTGTCGATGCTTGAATAGCCTTAACCCAACACTGTGTGTAGTACAGAATCCGCGGGCGTGCGCCACATTGTGCAGCATTTGTTTACTCGACTCGTGAACGTGTACAGAGTTGGAGGCTAGCCAAGCTTTCTTATGAATATGAATTTATTGACGGGCCAATCAGCGTGCGGAATGATGGTTCGGATGGACTTTGGACCTGCTGTTGTACATGTACTGTACAATACACCATGTGTTGTGTGCGTGTGTGGACTACCGGCGGGCGAGCAAACGTTGTGGGGCCTGTGGATACTCACTACCATGTGGTTATGTGTGCGTGCACGTGCACGTGCGTGCGTGTTTTACTTATGAACGATCTAGAAAATGTCAAAACTTGCCAAACCATTTTACGAACTTATAAATAATCTTTATTTGGGACTTTACCACTGTACCCCTCATTTTTTATGAAAAGGAACAATTATTTGACTCGCCCGGTGGGCTAGTAAAAGAAGGGTTTTTGACACGCCCGCTGCTGTTTTCACTCGCATTTGGCGACCGGGCGACCGCTAATTTCGAAACCCCGAAGCAATTGCAGTCTTGCAGGGCTTCTGCGGGGCCTCGCAAGTATTTTGCGTGGCCCACGGTGATTTTTGCGGGGATCCCCGCACACTCGCGGGTATTTTGCGGGGGTCCCCGGCACGCACTCGTTAAGCCCCGCGAGTTACCCGCGGGGCTTTGGAATTACTTGTGGCCGGTACTGTATCAGGGGTTTCCCTTAACTTTTTTTTCCACTCGCCCGCCGGACGAGTCAACCAAAATTTTGGGTCGCCCGCAAGTTTTTTCACTCGCCCATATGTTATGCACACAATTTTCGTAGCATCAAAAAAAAAAAAAAAAAAAAAAAAACACACACACACACACATATCAGAAATTTCCGTTTTTGGACCTTCTTATCCCCTAATTTCTTCCCTTAATAATCCTTTTTTAATCAACTACCATTTTCATGGATTTTTGATTTGAGAATCGGTTTTATAGAACTTCTTTTGCAATGAAATCTTCGTGTTAACGATCGACCGACGACGCACGATGGAGAAAAAAATCAATGAACTTTGCCCTGCAACGCCCTCTATCGGCAAAAGTTGTCGAAGCTGGAATAGCCTTAACCCAACGCTGTGTATAGTACAGAATCCGCGGGCGTGCGCGCCACAATATGCAGCATTTCTTTATTCGACTCGTGAACGTGTACAGAGTTGGAGGCTAGCCAAGCTTTCTTATGAATATGTAGTTTTTAACGGGCCAATCACAGCGTGCGGAATGTTGGTTAGGATGGACTTTGGACCTGCTGTTGTACTGTACAATACACCATGTGCCGGTGCGTGCGTGGACTAAAGGCGGGCGAGCGAACGTTGTGGGGCCTGCATGGATAATCGCTACCATTACCATGTGCTGTGTGCGTGCGTGGACTACAGGCGGGCGAGCGAATGATGTGGGGCCTGTGTATACTCGCTACCATTACCATGTGGTATGTGCGTGCGTGGACTACAGGCGGGCGAGCGAACGTTGTGGGGCCTGTGGATACTCGCTACCATTACCATGTGGTTATGTGCGTGCGTGCGTGTTTTACTTATGAACGATCGTGATCGCGATCGCGGGCACATTAAATCTAGCAAATGTAAATACTTCCCAAACCATTTTACGAACTTAGAAATAATCTCTCTCTGGGATTTTACCACTGTACCCCTCATTTACTGTGAAAAGGAACAAAATTTTGACTCGCCCGGCGGGCTAGTAAAGGAAGGGTTTTGACTCGCCCGCCGCTGTTTTCACTCGCATTTGGCGACCGGCGCGACCGCTAATTTCGAACCCTGTGTATGCATGGGCTACCAGCCCTGATACTTCGGCTCTGAAGGGGCAAGGCAGTTTTGCCTTGACTTTTTGTAAAAATTTAGGGCACCAAGGCATTTTTCAGAAATTTCAAAGGGCATCAAGGCAATCATAAAAAGTTGCAAAGGGCACCAAGGCAATATTGGGAAAAAACACATTTCATAAACCAGGGTTCTGCCCAGGATTTTTTCAGTTTAAGGAAATAAAAAAATGCTACAGACACGAACTGTGCTTTGTGATACATTGCAGTTATTGTATTCAGATATGCATAACTTCAGCAAGAAGAATTTTGTCAACTTGTTTTTCAAATAATACTCCATCCCCCCCCCCCTCTTCTTAATGCCTTCATCAAGAGTTTTGTTGTGTGTTGCAGTCCTGATTTGAAAATCCCAGGCGTGTGATTTTTGTGGTACAGGCTGGTCACTTTAAAGTTGGTTTTCTTAAAACTAAACAGCGGGTAGTTGTGTACTTAAAATAACATGGCAAGGGATCTTGTGAAGGTAGAATTGGTTGAACACTGCACACTTTATCAACAAAATCTCCCATGATTGATACTTATTTACCTAAACACTTAAAGTTAAAGAAGCATACAATTGTCGAAGCTAAAAAAACAAAAACAAAAAAACAAACGGAAGTTAAGTTGGCAAACTTGCGTTTTTGAACGATCTTATCCCCTAATTTCTGCGACAGAAAACGAGCTGGATATCTTGAATTTACCGGTATATTTTCTTTTTGAAAACCTACATATTAAGTTAAATAATTAATAATTTTAATTAGGCAAGTAAGTTAATTCAAAAAAAATTGAAAATTTGTGGCGGTACGTTGTTTCCATGTGTGTGTTCTGTGCATGTTGTTCGTTGCGTTAAATTTGTATGGGCTAAACGTGTCACACAGACATCGCGACTTTGGACAGTTGCTTTTTCGGCTCATTTTCTGTCATTTTTAGAGATGAATGTCGAACTTGGGATATCGATAAATATATTTTTTTCAGGAGAAATGGCACGACAGCAATGACAAGAAAAAGGCACGGCAAAAATTGCCCTGAAAAGTGGGATTTTTTAAGGGCATTGCGGCAATAGGTAGGGGCAACGACAGCAATTGCCGTCATTGCCGTCGTGAAGTATCAGGGCTGGGCTACTGGCCCAAACGTTGAGGGCGCCGGGCCGATGCGCGTGGTTATGTGCACTGTGTTTTAACGTTTGTATACTGAAATGAACGATCACATTCCAATGCTGCGGTTTAGAAGTCGGGCATGGCTCGTCGGCTACTCGTTAATCGTATTAAGTGCAGGGCAGCCAATTCTTTGGCAGACGGCTTAAACGGCCCGCCCTCCCAAAACCCATGTGTGGAGACACTGGTTTTGTTTGTTGTTGTTTTTAGATGCTGCAGAAATTGTGTGCAGTATTACATGTGGGCTAGTGAAAAAACTTGTGGGCGACCCAAAAGTTAAGGGAAACCCTGTAGCATAAGCAGCAGATAGACTTGACAGTAATTTTGTTCAAGGCTGGCATTAAGGTGCACTAAGGCTGTGCATCCACAGGTATTTTTAGACACAGGTATTTTTAGACCCAGGTACCTGAGGTAAATACCGATTGGATACCCGGGTAGAAGCCCGGAAGTACCATTGTAAACAAAACATGCCCCGACCGGCCGTTCGTAAACAGTTTTGCACACACGTGAAAAAGTAACTGTGATCTGAGATTCCTTCATGATTAGAATGTGACAATGTACATTTTTACATGTACAAAATGAGAAACTAAGATGACTTTTAAAAAAAGTTACTAAACATTACCTAATTCAAAAATGTTGTATTTCGTTATTTAAACCATGCACCGCTGTCGTAATCAATTCTACCACTACAATTATTGTTCCATTATTGTTCCATACTGCCTCTAAATTGTTGTTCCATTTTCACTACCTGTAAATTGTTGCTCCATCTCTATACTTGAAGGAACATTGTTCAACAACATAATATTCTAGTTAAGTCCCCTGTCCGATCCCCCTGCCCTTGCGTGCATGCATCCCTGACACATATGAGCGGCTTGACAACCATTTTAAAGTTTAAGCAAAAAAAGAGGAATTTGGTGACATAACCCTCTCAAAAGGCAGAAATCCATAATTGGTACAAGGTATGAAGTGTCCTTGTAAGGAGGTTGGAAGTGTCTTTACTAAGCTTGGGCGGTTTTTGATTTTAGGGTCCACGGTATACCGTCGCCAAAATACCGCGGTTATCGGTATTACCGGGAACTTTTCGGATGGGGAAGAACCCCCAAAGAAGCACAACAAACAAACACCACGCATTGAATTGAGGCCAGACAATCATGGTTATTTAACAGCAGGTTAGCGCTGAGCTTGTCTTTATCTTTTATTAGGACAAATAGATTGACTTGTTTTCAACATAAAACTTATCAAAATAAGCTTACTGTTCGTGCAGCAGCGGTAGGAAATTCTCATGGTTGATAACTTGATGAAAATACCGCGATCTATTTTCGTTTGCATCCTGCACGTGCTGTCGGTATCTTGTTGGTATCCGCACAGCCACCTGTGCATTGCAAATGCATGTACTTGTTAACCAGCGCGCCACGATCCCGATCCGAACGTGTAACCAGGAAGTCGCGGAATGTCGGTGTTTATCAGAAAATTGCCGCTTTTGACACTCTTTGTCGCAACTTATACAAGCTGTCGGTAGAGGGCGCACTAAAAATGTAGCGCCCTCTTGAGGTGTTCGCTCACCCAAATGGCATTGCAAAACGTCGAACGTGCGTTTGCTTGTGTTGCGATCGCCCGCTTAATTACTTACAGAGATACGGTCGGGTGCCGCCGGGGCAGGAAACTGCTAAAAACCGCAAACAATAAACAGTCTGCTCGGGATGGACAATTGGGCTTTGTATTCTCCTCATTTATGGCCTAACAGATAAGATTTTTTTTTTTTTTTTTTTCGGTATTGAAATTAAGCCTGTGACCCTACGTTTAATTTACTATCCGTTTAAACGAAACTTTTCTAAACGGTTAACCGTTTAACCGTTTGTCAGCGGCAAGTCAATGTTCTAAAATAAACGAACACCAAAGACAATCCTCCATGGTACAAAGAAGTCCCAATGTTTTGACTATTAACGGCCGCCCTCCCAAAGAATTGGCCGCCCTGCTAAAAATAATTGGCCGTCCTGCCAAAAAAAAAGAAAAATCACGGAACAAAAGCAACTTCGATGGCAGCGCCGAACACTGGTATAAGCTTCTTTTACACAAACTGTTTTTCGCCTGCACTTAATACGATCAAACGAGCAGCCGACGAGCCATGCCCGAATTCCAAACCCCAGTGTTCAAACATTAAAACACGATGCACATAACCACATGGTTCTGACTGCCGAGTATCCACCGCACGTGCATCGGACCGGGCCTCACAACGCACAGTCCACAACAGCAGGGTCCAAAGTCCAAGCTATCCAACACTCCGCACGCTGTGATTGGCCGTTGATGGCTGTTGTAATTACCATATTCATAAGAGAGCTTGGCTAGTCTCCAACGCAGTACACGTTCACGGGCCAAGTAAAGAATTGCCGCAGTGTGCCGCACGCCTGCAGATTGGTACTTAATACAGCCATGGATAAGGCTATTCAAACAACAACAACTTTACCCGATAGAGGGCGATGCGTGGCAAAGTTCATAGAATTTTCTCAATTTGCGTTGTCGACCGGTCGTTGAATCTCGATGATTTTATTGCAAACGAAGTTCTTAACAACTGATCCTTAAATCACGAATCCATGAAAATGGTTGCTGATGGAAAAAGTATTATTTAGGGCAGATAGGGGATAAGATCGTCCAAAAGTGCTTTTTTTTTTTAACGTTTTTTAATAACGCATTGCCAGCTTTCTAAAAATAATAAAACCCCACACTGTGCGGCATCCTGTGTGTATGTTTTCGGCGCGGTGCAAAAAGCAAAATGTATAACAAAATTGTATGTTTGAATTAGTTGTAGTAGTTTTACATTAAGGTTGTTTGGACCGAAATGGATGTCAATTATTCTCCTTTGATAGTGTCGGGGTCCGGAGATAAAAAGTATCAGGCCATTCAACAGTAGTTGTCGGGCAATTTCAATTAAACTAAATTGTTTCAAGCAGAAAAATACATCCATAAGGCAGCGAAAACGAAAGGCTTATTTTTCATTTTTTCGTTTCGTTTAAACGGTTAGTAATTTACTAAATGGATAGTGATTTTGTAAACGTTTAAACATTTAAACGTTTAACCGTCACAGGCTTAATTGAAATTGAAAACCGTACGGGACGGTATTTCGGTATTTCTAAAACAGCTCACGGTATTTTCGGTATTGAACAAATACCGTGACTACTCGGTAATACCGTATAACCGCCCAAGCTTAGTCTTTACTCTTATAAGAAGGTACGAAGTGTCTTGTAACAAGTGTCCAGGGTACGAAGTGTCTTGTAAGAAGTGTCCAGGGTACGAAGTGTCCAAAGTCACTTTGTACCTTGCAAAAAGTATGAGTGTCCAGGGTACGAAGTGGTAAAGGTACGAAGTGTCCTGACACCAGTAGTTCATCATTTATGAGCTCTGACTTATGCCAAATTCAACCGTATATTTTGCAATATGAATCTTTTTTTCTTTTTTTAAGGGTTTACAGTGAAGGAGACACTAAGCTTGGGCGATACCACGATATTATCAAATATCGCGATACCATTTCTTGAACGATTACAATATCGCGTCGATTTTTTTTAAATCGAGACATCGTTAAATCACGGTATCGATCAAGTATCGCGATACATTTCCTAGAGCTTGCAACTACTGAGAGTTGTTTCATAACAAAGAAAATCACAGACCACAACCGCAAGATTTCTCCAGGATGACCCTATCGAGTTTCTTCGAATAAACTACCAACATCAAAGCCACAGCGATCATGCGGTCTCGCAAAGACACTGCTGAAAAAAGCTTCTCCTTTGAGTGCATGCAGCTCAGGGCTGAGGCGGCGGCCGTACACTCGTTCATCCGTCGAGCGCATTCAACGGATTTGCACACCGAATTGGAAAAACGTGCGCGCAATTTACCTATTGCACTCTGCGCTCAACGCTCAACACACACCATCCAGTACACGTGAGCGCGGCACATTGAATTGTGGGTATTTTTTTCGCGGGGTGAACATGGGACGTGACGACGGCCGTGAATCGGAAAAAAGAGACGCAAATCACGGCTATATCGGTAAATTTGTCTTGATGAGTTCTGTGGTTTTTTTTCCAATCTTGTTTAAAACAAGTTGGTCAATATCAGACATTTTGTCGATGGAACACCATTTTTTTTAATTGATTTGTCAATTTTTTAAATAAAAAATAAAACAACTATTATTATCATGCCGTGATGCACATGTCTGGGGAAGCCCAGGCTGAGCAACGGACGCGGTAAAAACTAATTTCTCATTGGCTAAGATCGTGGGCAGTTTATTCATGGTACGTTTTCGCGGCTGTAACAACTGACCAGTGATTATAAAAAATGTGCGTGATTGGCTACATTCATGGGGAAGCCCCAGGCTGAGCAACGGATGCGGTAAGGACCAATTCCTCAATGGTAAAAAGATCGCGCGTGGGCAGCAGTTTATTCGCGATGAAATACAATGTGCGTGATTGGCTAAAAAATTTAGCCGCCAGAAGAGGACAACGAATCTTATTGGTAGTTGGAGCTCGGGTTGTTTCGATAATGGCACCAACTGACAAACTGCCGTTCATAGACCAATCAAATAACATCACTGCGGATTCGGTCGGCAATCCTCTGTGATGTGAGTTCGGTTTAGGTAGGCCTGCTGCAGGATTCTCCCCACATTGTAGCCATTATGTTTCTTGTTTACAAGGCGCATGCTCTGCACTTTGTGAGAGCAATTCTGTGGCTGTTGACGCCGGAATTAAATGGTTTTTGTTGACGTCATGAATATATCGCGATATCATCGATCATCGCGATCTATTTTTGACGATATATCGTGGATGAAAAAAAGCAGTATCGCCCAACGTTAGGAGACACCTTTTTTCTCTTAAAAAAGAACTAGTGTGAAATTTGAGCAAAGGGAACGATTGAAAATAATATGAAGTTTGCAACCAGATGGATAGGATCAAGCGGGAATACCCGCTTAGTGGGCAACAGCCAAAGCTCCGTCCAGTTTGGTTTTTCTTGGTTTACGCTGATTCGTCGAGATAATGAAGTGCAGGGTTCAAAACCTCAACCATGGACTGTGTTCGATTCACGAGCAATTCGCTCGGTTTCTGGTAAGTTTTTGTCCTTTTTCTTAAAAATATTTTCTCAATGATGTTTTGAGTATTATGAATGGATTCATCAGACATTGAAGATCAAGTCCGTGTTCTTAGAATTTGTGTCATGATTTTTGAAAGTGGAAAAAATTGGGCAAATCTGGTGACTAGTCTGTCAACATTGGTCGAAATTGCACCGATGGTCGAATCGTGTGCAGAGTGTCTCGTAACCCTCCGGTCTGCGACCATCGGGAGGATGGAGGGTTATGATCATCGCAACTAGTTAGTACAATGTCAATTACAACCGAAGATGTCAACATTTTTTTAAAGGAGTACAGCGCCCCAGGTACTGGGTTAGCCCTGGTTGGACGTCAGTGCCACTGCACTGACGTCCTGGGTATAAAGCTTCTCTATAATGCGAACCAATTTTTGACTAATGTTTTTTCATATTTTTACCTGATTTAAGAAGCTGAAATTCTGTTGTTGTATTCTTCATGGCCATAACTACACTTTTGAGGCATCAAAAAATAACAAATATGTTCATGGATGATATTATTCCAGAAAATAAATCGCACATCCACGCTAACATTTTAAACATCGTGTACGATTGACGAGTAAGCACGTGTGCGCATGTGCGAAATGCATAGCGGCTCCATCGACTTCCTGGTCAACGCGCCTTGTAGCGCGAACGAATGTAGTCTAGGTGCAAGACTTTGTTATGATTATTCCCAGCGAGATGGCACTATCATTTGCAGGCGGGTTCGTGGATGATAGCGCCCTCTCGCGGGAAAAATCATGACAAATTAAAGCGAGAGGAATCTTGCACCAGACTAGAACAAGTGTGACGAAATTGCTTGCTATGGGTGCGCTTGCGTGTGAGTATTCATAAACGGAGTCTGAACAGAAAGTTACAGAGGAGACGTCAATTTCCATTTTATTTTCACAAATAATGTCATCCAAGGATAAAATCAACAATTCTGAACCCAGCAGGCTGATAGTTCAGGACACCAGGAATATGTGGGTAAAGCTTCAGCTTCACCAATAAGGTAAAAATATGAAAAAATGTTGGTATAAAATTGTTCGCATTGGTACGACTAAGAGAGCTTTATACCCTGGACTCCGTCGCGTTGTTTGCAACGGAGGAGTCCAACCTGGGCTAGTACTGGGTCTACTTTACAGTTGACAGCACTTATATGCATAAACGTTTCATCAACAATGACTATTACCACAAAGAAAGGCTACAATTCCAAGTCCCCTTCCCTAGTAAGTAGTACTACCAACAGCCTATAGCTGTGGTACAGTTATAAACTTATATAATTAATAATCGCCATTGTACCGATTGGTACAATACAACTACATTCATTATGATTAAGTAAGCCTATCTACAAATTGTGAGTGGATCTTACCTTCTAATAACCGCTGTATAACACTATCAACATTAATTTTATCTGCATCAGCCATTTGAATAGCTTCTTAAACTCAATAAGATGTTGGCTAATGAATTTTAAAATCTCAAATGATCAGGATGACGGTTGATGAACATGTAACCAGTTCAATTATCGTACTACCCAAAAATTATTAATCTTCGAAGATGGCGATGGTTGATTTCAATGCGCATGCGCGCCAGTCCAAGCACATTACCGTAGGACGCAAGCGCAGTGTTCACGTCGTAAGCGCGTACGTAACGATCGAAATGTTTCCTTGACACCACACACGGCGTCCGCCCGCACCCAGTTTGTCGGTCTTCAATTAAATCGTTCCCATGAGTATGGAGAGCTAGAGTATGAATAGGGAGAGTACGAGGTTGTTGTTGTTGTTGTTGTTGGATGATGCGTAATACCGTGATCGTGATGCATTGTTGTTTGTTTCTTACACACACACACCTACACACCACCTACTCCTAGAACTATTCGGTTCGTTCCGCTATCGTCTCACAATAACCAACGGTTTATGGATAAAAGATAAGCCATTGATTATTGTGGACCAGTGTTGCACACAGAATACTATGGGAAGGCATGTCGTGGACCAGCGTTGCACGCAGCATACCAGTGATAAAAGCGACGGCGGCCATTTTGTTATCAGAAGGCGACGATTCTGAATAAACGATGGGAATTTATCATTTTTTGCACCTTTTTTTTGCGGACGGAGTGGATTTTCTGGACCCACCCCGAGCTCACTTTGAAAACAATGAATAGATAGAGCCTAATTTTGGCGAGCTCCGTTTTTAAAAGAGAAGTCCAGGTGCATAAACGTGAAGGGGAAAAAGTTTCGAATAGGATTTTGTACATGATGACCTATGAGGGTCGGGGAGACGATAGCGGAACGAACCGAATAGTTCTAGGAGTACACACCACCTAGCCTCCGCCTGCTGCCTAGCCTCACTGTACTAACAATAACATGTAACAGGCAGTGCGCCATATCCATAACTTTCGCCCCGTAAAAACTTCCGAGTGCTGCACAAGGCGTGCTAAACGTCCCTGTTCTCGTTGTGATTATTACTAGTTAGGGAATAACACTGTGTGGAGCCGGTATTCACTGCGTGGTAATGACCAGGTTGGTGGCTGGCCGCCGCTGTTAATATAATAATATAACCGAGCCGAAGTCGAGGTTCATTGCAGCAAGAACATTACAATCATTGATTATTGTGCATAACAGTATGCTTGTTATACTTTTACAGTCATTTGACCAGTTCGGGATCATTGACCAGTTCGGGATCACTTCAACTTTGCAACAACCCCATAATTAAGTTACTTCTCACTACCAATTTCTGTTGATACATGTGAAGAATAACATGCAATAAACCAACAAACCCAAAATAAGGTTCCAAACTTCATCAACAAATAAATTATGGCCATTTTCTTGAAGTTTGTCTGCGATTTTGATCATTATTTTTAAAAAAAATGTTGGTTGAAAAACGCTGTTGAAACTTCTCACCTTTAAAATTTGAACGCCAGGGCGAATAAAATTTATCTTAAATGCTTAGAATGTGTTAAAAATATTTCAGGTAAATACTGAGCAGTCGTCTTGTTTTTTTGAGGAGACGAAATTACCGAAATCGTCTTTTGGGGGGCATCGTACCCTTGACCAGTTCGGGATCACTCACTACTCAGCATCTCTCATTGAGTCAAATGGTGCCGCACTCAGTGAGGTAAAATCTTACTGCTGCAGTCGAAAGTTTATTTATTGCTTTTAAGATACATTTCTTCAACAAATTCTTGTAGGAATATTGTTTTTTTGTGAGAAAATGAAACTTGGAGGAAATTGCGACTGTAAGAATAGATATTTGGGTCAATGTTGCTTTTAGGCGTGCTTCACCTTTTCATTTGCCTTTGCTGTTGTTTTGTGTTTTTGTTGCTGGATTTTTGCGCTGCTGTTGAATACACTTGCATGAAATTCTCTGGAGAAAAGAAGTCCATGTCCATGCCAACACACTTGTGAAGTTTGTGTCCTTGAGAGACAGTTTTATGAATGGGAGTATTGGTTTGCAATAGAGGGCAAGCTACTGATTCAGAATAGAATCAACTGATCCTGAACTGGTCAAACAGGTGACAATACTTTTCTCAAAGCCTCTTCAAAAGTACTAATCTTTTTTTGTCAGTGGATACTTGGTGAGTTTTATAACATGTTTAGGTAAACTGATAAACTTTTTTGTTTAAAATGTCAAAGAGATTGCAACCAAAAACAATGTGAATTCAAAAAGTGATCCCGAACTGGTCAAATGACTGTACTTTAAGTTTAGGGGCCATTTATTTATTCGCTAGTTCACAGAGCCAGTTGTGACCAGTCTTCGACCAATCAGAGTGCGTAAAATCTCTGGGGTATTTACAGTGTGGGGAGCTGGTCTTCGCTGCATGGTAATGACTGGGGCTAGTGTTGGTGGTTGACTGATTAACAGCAGCCAGCCACCAACCTAGGTCATAACCACCATGGACGTAGCATATCCCATAGTGAAGACAGTGTCATGACAAAGACGAAGAGTGTTCGCTGACAAATCGTGTCCACTCATTAGCATATTGCGATCTGCTCGGTCATGCGTCTATGATGTCACATTGTTTACAGAAGCTTCTCACATCATTTTGGTTGTTAATGTTTTGTTTCGTACTTTTAAAACCTGCAAAAAATCAGCACTTTTGACTAATTCTATAAATACTAATCTTTACCTACTTTGAGTTTGACTGAGTGTGCCCTTGTTCGATTTTTAAAACTTGGTTTGTGTTTCTTGAAATAATTGTGATTTAGGAGGTAATCATGGCCGAAGAAAGTGTTGATCAACGTAACAAATCTAACCTCTTGAATGCTTCCAGACACTTGTCAGTGATCATTATTATTTTGTACGTAATACGTGCCAAATAGTGTCCGGCGTCCACTGTGCATGCTCAGCAGACACTTGACACCGGCTCCCCACACTATTATTCCCGAAAATACCTTTAATAATAACTTCATCAACAAATAAATTATGGCCATTTTCTTGAAGTTTGTCTGCGATTTTGATCATTATTTTTAAAAAAAATGTTGGTTGAAAAACGCTGTTGAAACTTCTCACCTTTAAAATTTGAACGCCAGGGCGAATAAAATTTATCTTAAATGCTTAGAATGTGTTAAAAATATTTCAGGTAAATACTGAGCAGTCGTCTTGTTTTTTTGAGGAGACGAAATTACCGAAATCGTCTTTTGGGGGGCATCGTACCCTTGACCAGTTCGGGATCACTCACTACTCAGCATCTCTCATTGAGTCAAATGGTGCCGCACTCAGTGAGGTAAAATCTTACTGCTGCAGTCGAAAGTTTATTTATTGCTTTTAAGATACATTTCTTCAACAAATTCTTGTAGGAATATTGTTTTTTTGTGAGAAAATGAAACTTGGAGGAAATTGCGACTGTAAGAATAGATATTTGGGTCAATGTTGCTTTTAGGCGTGCTTCACCTTTTCATTTGCCTTTGCTGTTGTTTTGTGTTTTTGTTGCTGGATTTTTGCGCTGCTGTTGAATACACTTGCATGAAATTCTCTGGAGAAAAGAAGTCCATGTCCATGCCAACACACTTGTGAAGTTTGTGTCCTTGAGAGACAGTTTTATGAATGGGAGTATTGGTTTGCAATAGAGGGCAAGCTACTGATTCAGAATAGAATCAACTGATCCTGAACTGGTCAAACAGGTGACAATACTTTTCTCAAAGCCTCTTCAAAAGTACTAATCTTTTTTTGTCAGTGGATACTTGGTGAGTTTTATAACATGTTTAGGTAAACTGATAAACTTTTTTGTTTAAAATGTCAAAGAGATTGCAACCAAAAACAATGTGAATTCAAAAAGTGATCCCGAACTGGTCAAATGACTGTACTTTAAGTTTAGGGGCCATTTATTTATTCGCTAGTTCACAGAGCCAGTTGTGACCAGTCTTCGACCAATCAGAGTGCGTAAAATCTCTGGGGTATTTACAGTGTGGGGAGCTGGTCTTCGCTGCATGGTAATGACTGGGGCTAGTGTTGGTGGTTGACTGATTAACAGCAGCCAGCCACCAACCTAGGTCATAACCACCATGGACGTAGCATATCCCATAGTGAAGACAGTGTCATGACAAAGACGAAGAGTGTTCGCTGACAAATCGTGTCCACTCATTAGCATATTGCGATCTGCTCGGTCATGCGTCTATGATGTCACATTGTTTACAGAAGCTTCTCACATCATTTTGGTTGTTAATGTTTTGTTTCGTACTTTTAAAACCTGCAAAAAATCAGCACTTTTGACTAATTCTATAAATACTAATCTTTACCTACTTTGAGTTTGACTGAGTGTGCCCTTGTTCGATTTTTAAAACTTGGTTTGTGTTTCTTGAAATAATTGTGATTTAGGAGGTAATCATGGCCGAAGAAAGTGTTGATCAACGTAACAAATCTAACCTCTTGAATGCTTCCAGACACTTGTCAGTGATCATTATTATTTTGTACGTAATACGTGCCAAATAGTGTCCGGCGTCCACTGTGCATGCTCAGCAGACACTTGACACCGGCTCCCCACACTATTATTCCCGAAAATACCTTTAATAATGTAACACGTAATAGTTGTGTGTTACAGGGGCCGATTGGTGAAGGTAGAAGGAAGACAACGGAAACGTTCTTGAGATTGCTGTAGTGGATATTTTATTAATCCTGGGCTAGTTTCTCAGAGAACAAAGATTAGTTGAAGAACTTGAAGAAAAGACTGGATTGGGCCACAGTGCATATGTTGCACTGGCCCATGACTGGACTAACCAGATGGGCTGAAGAGAACAGCACAGAATAATCATTAGGATGAAAACTAAGGACATTTTATAGGGGCAATGGTAAAGCTTGGTCACTGACCAGATAATGGTGGCAGTCAGTGCAGGTCCATGGGGGTATCAGGTGGGCCTACCACATGGGTGATTTATGGACTTGAGTGCATGGTCAAGCATGGAGGAAGGAAATACATATTTCCTTCCTCCATGGGTCAAGTAAGTGGACATGGATGATGGGCTTGAGTGCATGGTCAAGGAAGTGGACGGAAGCTTGATCATTGGGGATAATGGGGTTAAGGTTGGAAGGAGGCTGTGTTTCTAGGACATATTATTAAAATAATTACTGGTGATGCTAGATTTAGGGTTTACAATAATATAAAAAAACAGTATTCCTTGTTCGTACCATGATGTGACCCTTCTAATCCACAGCCAAAAAAAAAGTGTTTGGAGAAAAATTATGATTGATGTTGCACTAGTTTTCAAACTGCTATTCTGCCTACTAGTACTAGTACTTGGGGCCTATTATTTTTTTTAAGACAAAAATAAAGCTGACAACTTTATTTGTACAGAACAGTAACAAGCGATATTAATAATTTGTAAACAAAAGGATTTGCAAAAAATTGTGCGGAATTTTGACAGATTAGGTCACTTCGTGCTACGAGCAATGATTATTATCAGAATTTGTGATTTTCTTTTCCTTTTTGTTTTTAGAAATATTCTAATCATGTTCAAGGGCCCTTACTGAAGGCATGTGCCATTAATCAGTTAATCATTACACATTTTGTTTGCTTTAACCTTTGAAAGTTTGGCTGCAGGGGCTAAATTGTCCAGGCCCGCGAGAACAAATTTTTGCAAAGGGGTGCTGGGGTTTTTTCAAAGACAATTGTCGTATACGGTGTAAGGTCCGGGCCCGCGTTCTTAAAATGCTCTTTCGTACAACCAGAGACACGATTTGGCACATAAATCTCTCCCTTTTTTTGGGGGGGGGGGCAGGAATATTATAAGTGTAATTTGCAAAATGACTACCCCAAAATGACGAGGCGATGTTGGGTGAAAAGATATTTCGAGACTCTTGCAGTAAATTACTAGATCGTGGCTCAAATTGAAAAATATTTCCAATGCATAGTTGTTTACGTACATTTATCGTCCTTTCGTTAATATTGTCAATGAATAATGGAATATGTCAAATTTGGAAGTGATAAGACCCAAGGGAGCAATAAATGCCTCTCGTTAATTTTTTACAAAGATGAACACAATAGTTTCTGAAGGCTTAATTATCCCTGGCATCAAATGCTCACTGATCAATTGCTTACAATACAGTCATACGTTTTTGGCATTGCCACGATGGTGAACGAAAAATTACATTAAAGCTAAATAATTTCATCCTTATTAACATTTTACCAGTCAAGGGAAATTAGTGTTTATTTTTGAGTTACTTCAAAACAATGTGCATCTAAATGTATTTACTTTTTACAATGGGAATTTGTTGAATTATTTACATCATTTTTTCGGCTTGTATTTATTTGTATTTTATGTAGGCCTCAACTTTGAAAACAGGTGTTTTTTATATCTATTAAAGTATTTTTACTGTCTTTATTTTGCATATCACTTTTGTTTTGTGATTTTTAAATTTTTTTTTTTAAAGTTCCTTAAATATTTGTGATTTAATGTATGTTAGCTTTTTGTTTGCTTGTTTGTTTGCTTTTGTTTGTGTGATATATGTTTTGTATGTATTTATCCCTCTGGGTGCTTTAGTATAATATTCCAGCTCCGGGTGCTTTAGTATATACCAGCACCCCCATCCAAAAAAGTTGGGGGTGCTGCAGCACCCACAGCACCCCCCGCTCTCGCGGGCCTGAAATTGTCTCTTCGTGAAAACGGTGATGATTTGTGTGAATTCCATATTATTCCATCGGACAAAACCCCAAATGTATCGTCACTGTTTTCACGAAGAGGCAATATTGCCCCAACAGCCAAACTTTCATGTTTGGAGAAAATTGTGTTTGAAGTTAAACTATTTTTGAACTCATTGTTTCGGACACTGTTTGCCATTCAAACGCTGAGATTTTTCCAAGCATGAAAGTGGAGATCCTAAACTGTGCAAATATGTTGTTATTTTTATCACAGTAAGTTGAATTAATGAGTTCACGAATTTCCCTTTGTGAAAATTGCACGATCGAGGTCTGTGTGCAGCGTAGAAAATGACAAGTGTCTGTACGTGAAAACTAAATTTATGAAGGTCACACAAATTGCCTCTTCGTGAAAACTCAAAATGCAGAGTAGTCACTTTTGGCACCGTGCCAGCGCTATGTACTTCAATGTAAAAAATGACAAATCTAAATGTGGCTGTTCGTGAAATTGAAAAAGTGTGAGTTTGGTAAAATGGTCCTTGTGCTAATTAGCATAATTAGAAAAATATAATGATTTAGCACTTGAAACTTGGGGAAAATGTTGATGTCACTAATAACATCCAAAATGTGTAAAAACACTGATTTGCCAAAATGTGTGATTTTTTGAAAAATGTCCTCTTCGAGAAAACAGTGACGATATGTATACAGACCTATTTACCCATAACCAGACCAAACAGTGAAGTTATCTCAAATTGGCTTGCAACATGGAAGTATTTTTTTCAAATAAATAAATAAATCATGCTTTTTATTGAAATGTCACTGTTAATATTGTTCACTGCTCCAAAATCAATGACGAAGATCAAGCCAGAGCCAAAGCAGGTGATTGGAAAAGGCCCCAAGTTTCCCTTTGACTTGAAGCCTCTTTTGCAGGCTACCATACTTGAGCGTGTGTGTAGAGTGGATCGGCCGCAGGCCTAATTTAAACATGCTATACAATGACACGTTTTAATTATAACCAATTGGACTCAATTTTTACAAATCACTACAATTCATTTTAAGATGAGTTATTATTTGCCATATATTTTGTGACGTCGCACTTTGCTTAGCAAACAAGATTACGCAGTTAAGGTCAACCTTAACCTGGGTTATAAACGAGCAGCACATGCTGCTACCTGGTTCCCAGGTGATCAATCTCACCCTGCAATTCTTTTCCCAGCACACGCTGCTCCCTCATAACTATAAAGGAAGTGTGTTTACACCCCAGCACTAACCTTGACATTACATGTACTTTTATCTGTTATCTTTAACTCACTGCTATGATCTAGATCTTTGACCTTTTCACCCACAAATAATCCCCACTTTTCTTTTCCCAAGAGAAACCCCACCCAGTTTACAAGTTAAGCAGTGACTTTGACCTTTTCAAGCCCAGCAATCCCAACTTTACTTTTCCAAAGGGTAACCCCCACCCAGTTACGGTCCGAACTTTTTAAAACTCAACAGTGTGACCTTGGCCTTTGACCTTTTCACCCTGAAGCAATCCCAACTTTCGTCTCTTCAAAGGCAACCACCCACCCAAGTTACAAGTCCAAATATCACTCCTATCTGTAGCTTTGACCCTGGGTCTGAAAGGGCTATATCGATGACATTTTTTTCATCTGGACCAGTGATGAGCAAGTGCCTCACAGCGGACTGTCCATTAACCCGTAAGATTCCTTTCACAGGAACATCAAACAACTGAATACTCGACCAAAGATATCCACTTCCTGGATATCAAGAATGGTTAAAAAGAGGGATGATGGTTTTTATTCACAGATCCCTTAACCCACAGATGAACATCAACAAGTACTCTACTCACCACCTATCACCTCCCCCCCCCCCCCCACACTGCAAAACCAGCATAGCCTACATGCACATTTAGCCCTCGACTCTGTCGAATCTGTTCTAATGATTTCGATTTTATCCACAACTAAGAAGCAGACTTGCAAAAGGACCCAAGAACATAGTTCCAAGGGGAAAATTCCCTTTGTTTTTACTTTCCACCCCTTACTTCCTCCCATTTATAAAATAACCAGTTTTAAACATCATATTCTTAACACATCAGATCGACTTCAACATGCTGTACAGGAAGAAATCAGTTGCCTGAAGACGCCCACCCAGTCTCAAGAATCTCATTGTTGCCCCCCCCCCCATTAACGAAAATATTAAAAGCTGGATACACCTGTAGGACATCACTTCAATCTGCTGAATCACTAAATTTCTAACAGGATTTTACTGGGCATTGGTGCACTAGGTAACCACAGACTGCGGAAACTGTGGTTAAGGCACCTCCAGACCATTCAACCCATGATCTGAACATCAAAGAAGGAAATGTCTAACAACTTTTTGTCTTTGCCTTCTCGTTTTTCCACAGATATCCACCTTTTTAGTCTGTTTCAATCACAAATTACTTACTTGTTCTTTGATTTTTTTACTTTTGTTTCCATCCTGTTGTGCTTACCCTACGCAAGCCCAATCGAGCGACTGATGTGTATACATACCGGTACTATCAGCGGGAAAGTAATTTATTATTATGAATTAATCATTTCGTTATGAAACAATAAATACCTCGGAGAGTTTATGCATTCTGATTGGTTGAAGACTGGTCACATGGGGGTGTATTAACATGTGATATAAAGACCGGCTCTGTAAATTAGCGAATAAATTGCTTCTAAACAAGCACAATGTTCTGTAACTAAAAGTTATGTTTGCACAGTACAAAACTGTTTTCTTTTCACGTATTGTTTTTTGTTATTTTAGCAAGGACAGATGGTGCCACGTGCACGCTCATACCACGCGTATGCGTAAACGCAAAGACAATGTATTAATTTAAGGTAGCTGGTATGTGCATAAAACCAAGGTAATTGCAAAGCATAAAGCTGAACACCCTGAAAACCAAAGTTGTTCTATTTATAGTGCTGTTACTTTTAAGGCTCATAGTCTGGTTCTTCAAAATATGCACAAATAGTTAATTATGTGTAAGAGACTAGGTGCCATGCACAAGTTTAACAACCTAAGTAATGGGCCTTGACCATGAGCGGAACATTTCTTAAATTAATGGCAAAAGAAAAATCACAAATTCAGATGATTATCACCATTTTTCTTCGTTAAAGGTATTTATTAATGGTAATAACAGTGTGGGGATCCGGTCTTCACTGCGTGGTAATGACCGGGTTGGTGGTTGGCTGCTGTTAATGGACCTCGCCCTCGGCTCGGTCCATTAACAGCAACCAGCCACCAACCCGGTCATGATCACGCAGTGAAGACCGGCTTCCCACACTGTCATTCCCTAATTAATAACTCGTTATTAAAATTAAGTTACTCGCTAATACGAATTAAGCAATTCCTTGTAATGAACTAATAATCCGTTATAACAAATTAATAATTGGCCTTCCTCCATGGTGCGACTGTCTGGCCGTGTCCAAATTGATGACTTCGGCTGCGGCCATGGCCATTGACTGCAACTGAACGTTGAATTAGAGAACTTTTCTGCGTTATGGCCACAGCCATGGCCAATTATTAATTTGTAATAATGAATTCATTACTCTGAATTAATAATTGTTATTACTAATTAATAATTTATTATAACAAAGTGGGGCATGATATTTGGTCCTTTGATGAAGTGGGAACATTTTAATGAGTACAAGTGGTCCTACTAATAACCGTCATCACAGTGTCAACTAATGAATTATTAATTCATAATAACAAGTTTGTTAATTTGTTAGAATGAACTAATGATTTTGCTATCTCCATGGTGCGACTGTCTGGCCATGCCCAAATTGATGACTTCGGCTACAGCTATGGCCGTTGACTGCGCTGACTGCCATAGTCTTAGCCGAAGTCATCAATTTGGATGTTTGGTCGCACCATAGAGATAGGCCAATTATTAATTCATAATTATTACTTACTTTACTCATTACACAGATTAAAAGTTTGGGTTTGAACAAAGAAAAATTGACTGGAGCGGGACTTGAACCAACGACCTCCGGATTAACGTACCGGCGCTCTACCAACTGTTGTTCGGGGGTGCCAGTCAGAAGCCATGCAACCGTTAACTGCCGTGTAGCCAGGGATCACACCCAAGTTTACGATAAACCTGGGAAGCGGCAGCCACGGGATCACCTTAAGGGGATGCGACTTTTTAATCATACATATCAAGTAATAAACCACAAGGGAAACTGACTGGGTAACTTTTTTAATAATTTGGGTTTGAACAAAGAAAAATTGACTGGAGCGGGACTTGAACCATCGACCTCCGGATTAACGTACCGGCGCTCTACCAACTGAGCTATCCAGCCCTATGTTGGAGGTCTCCCTATTAGTCAATATCTTTGTTCGGGGGTGCCAGTCAGAAGCCATGCAACCGTTAACTGCTGTGTAGCCAGGGATCACACCCAAGTTTACGATACAACCTGGGAAGCGGCAGCCACGGGATCACCTTAAGGGGATGTGACTTTTTAATCATACATATCAAGTAATAAAACACAAGAGAAACTGACTGGGTAACTTTTTTAATAATTTGGGTTTGAACAAAGAAAAATTGACTGGAGCGGGACTTGATTAAAAGTTTGTTATAAAGGATTCGCATTAACAAGTTAGTTTCCTGCTGATAACTTGTGGCACGATTGGGCTTTGTATAAAACAGCCCCTTCCTTCCTCGTCACCTTCATTGTTTTTCTGTGTGCTTTAATTCTGCCTCTCTCTCTCTCTTTTCATTTCTTTCCTCTTGACTGCTTCTGTTATACCAGTATACTTGTAATGTGTGTTGTGTCGTCATTTAGCCTTTGAGAAAGAGTCTGCTAGGGTTGAAATGTCGGGCCATTGACTATTTTTTGCAAGTTTAACTTCCTCTGTATCCTTGCGCTCGAGGCATTTATTATCACCATGTACAATTTACAGTATGGTTTGTTGAGTAGTAGTATTATTACCAAATACTGGTGAGACCACTGCAGCTAGAAGATAGTCTCCAGTTGTCTGTAATGCTAGTGTCTTGTTGCAGGTTAAGATACCCAGAGTTAAAATATACAGCCTGCTCCAGAGTATAAATAAAAATTCATGGCTAAAACTACCTATGTACATGTACTCATTCCCTTTTTGCTAAGATTCATTCCCACTGTCCCTACCCATCCCGTTCCTGGTCCTGTGTTTGACCATGGAGGGCAAGAACTACATGTACTTGGTACTGTGGCCAACCACTGCAGGGAATCGACACATTGTGGCGTGAACAACAACACTGGTATCCTCTGCAATGCCTGAAGACGTAACAGTATGAATTTATTTTCTGAATATCAATGATGTAAAATACCTTTAACTGTACAAGGGGAAAATTACGGGTTTCAGATTTGATTTTATATATTTTTTTACAAGTTTGAAATGGCCACACTGGTAACAGTCAACATCCTGACCAAACAAAACCTAAATGCTATGCTTTGGGTTGCCTGATTCTAGTTCGAAAATGATAAATTCTCTATCAAACAAAACTAATACCAATACTTATGAGATCAAACAGGAGCTAGGACAATATTAATAGTTGGCATGTTTATTATTACATCAGTGATCACCCAGCCAACAGCAAAACAAAAATAAGGTTATCTGCACAATAGTCCTACACACTAAACTTAAGTTGTTTTCAACAAAGGTCCTGTTGCATATAGGATGCAGAAGCCCTGTGTGTTTCCCTTTTGCAGTCAAGCTGTAAACAAAAGTAAGAACTAGCTTTCAATAAAAACACCATACAACCAACCAGTGAAAACTACAATCAGCTTGTAGAAATCATAGAAAAGTACTTTTAAGCTTAATCACATGTGTACACTGCTTGATTTGATTTTGCAAATCAAAATACAAATCTGCCTTCAGGACAGTTTTCTCCCACTTGCAGTATTTCGAAGGATTTAGTTGGTGGGTTATTTATACAGAGGGCCTATCTCTGCTTTCACACAGAACAGGTTACAGGATATTTCAGAGTTAAGTCTCGAAAGAAAAACTATTTGATACGATTGACCATGAGCCAATTGGTCTGCGAAGACCTGAACATCTTTACTGGCAACAGATGATACCAATTGTCAGCGACCCGTTGGTCCAAACTGTTATAAGATGCTGGTGTTGTGAGAGTGTTTGCCTTGGAATTATAAAACTAGTAGGGGAGATGGCCGTAGCATTCGATCCAAACCAGACCTTCGTCAGATAGTTATTTATATATATATATCGTGTTTCTCTACTCCAAGGCATAAACTCTCACAACACCCTCTCTAGTCAGGGCAAAACTCCCTGCAGGTTTAGATCTAAAGCCATCTCCCCTACTAGTTTTATATATAAAACTAGTTAAAACTTGTATATAAAATAAGTAGGGGAGATGGCGTTGGCTTTCCATCTAAACCAGACCTTTGTCAGAGGCATAAACAAGCACAAACAAAAGCATATGGAAAGGCATCCAGAAAAAAGAGGGAAAATTATAGCCAATCAATGTTATTAATTTACAAACAATGGGGTGGCTAAGAACCAAACAGTAAAGTAGTGACGACAAAAGGATGGTCAATGTTGGAAAGTGAAAGGGTGGATTACTGGACCATAAAGGTGGTAACTGGAAGCATGAAAGGACAGGATTAGAGGGCAAGCTGCATCAGGGATAATGTAACTAACAGTAGGAGGCAGGACAAAATAACTAGTATAAAATATGACATATTTTGTAAATATGTTTTATTATTGGAGTAATGGTGTTGTTCTGTTGTTCTATGCCAACTGCCAAGAAAAACCTTTGAGGTTTAGTATAATAAAAGATAAAAATTGTTTGACTTTTGTGAGACTTCTCAATCTCACTATCGCCATAGGTCTTTCATTAACCATTTATTGGTCTGCTCAACATTTTGATGAGTCTACTTTAGTCTCATAATGAAGACCACAGTAGACTAGTTGAAACACTTTCTGAGACCAATGCAGTTCTTCATGCGAGAGTGAGACTGCTCACATGGTGCATCTAAAACATAATGTTCTAAACACCCAACATCCATGACATCATACAAAACCACAAATAGCACTGCTGGTCGGTACATGTATAAAAAGTCTACAAAACCAAAAGAGGCAACTTTGACAATTAGTAACTGATTCACGTCAGCCTCAGTACCAAGAACTTTATCAAAATAGCTAAATTTTGTATTTGCAACTTTTAAGAGCAAACTCAATCATGAATTTGTCAAGGCACTAGGACTAAAATATTTTTTTTTATAAACTAACATTTCACAATTCATTGACAAAAAACTTCTTTTTTTTAATTATGTTTATACTTGATGTATTCACAGCACAAATGTCTATTTTCACATTCCTTAAAACAGGTAAAGACCCACGGTAAAGAGAGAAAGACTCTATGTGTGTATGTATATGCAAGCATTAGAGATTAGCAAAGCATGACAGACATAAATTACAGACGTAAGTATTTTAACATTAATAACTAGACATATTGCATTTGTGCACAAATGCCGAGCTGTTTTGTCATAACTTTTTCAAATTACTCAACTAAATTTGAAAGTATTTTTTTTTATTCGAAGCAGTTATGCAGTATCAAGCCTGTTTAAAAAAGAATTTGGATTATACCACGTTTTGTAAGCAGTTTATGACTAAAAGGTGCAAAAAATAGAAAAAATCATTAAAAATCATGTGATGACGTCATCATGACGTCATTTTAGAATTTACAAGAACTTGCCAATTCTAACAGCCTACTAAGTTTCAACATGATCGCACTAATACTTCGGGACTTATACGACTTCAAAAAAGGCACCTTTAATGCCACGTCACGTGACCCCCGATGACGTCATTGATCTGAAACTTCACACATATGATGGCTGCCTGACGGTCAACATGTGTGTAAATTTTGAAGTGATTACACAAAACTTCACCACACACATCTTCAAAAAGTCCATTTTGAACAGTTTTCAACCTGCCGCTAGAGGCCGCTCGTAAGTATCGTGATGTCATCGGTATTTTTTTTTAAAATGCACACTCTTGCCAGACACTAACATCGTTGAAAGCATTTTCATAACATTTAGCACTTTTGAATTACGAGGCACTTCCGGTTTCGACCGGAAGTAGAGGTCATGTGAGGTCACTCACACTGAATAAAATGAAGACCTAATCTATCCCTATACAATCCCGCAAACAGAAACCTACAGTCTCTTGTGGCTGATTTGTTACGGATTTTCAAATATTTAAAATAGAAACATTTAAGATGACGTCACGTGACAGGTGATGATGTCATCATGACATCATTGTTTTAGGGGCATTATTGCACCAATGCCTTTCATCACTGAAAGTTTCATTGCAATTGCTCTTTAGGAACTAGGCAAAAGGCCGCATAGAACGAACGTGCGTTATCTCAATGGCTTTTATTACTGAAACAGACAAATAAAAAAAATTAAAAATAATTTAAAAAAACTTTAACGAAAACAAGAGCTGTTTCGCAGCGCTGCGCTACGAAACAGTTAAAAACATCCAAACAGCACCCTGACTGAGGTCAAAGGAAGACCTCCCATTGTTTGCGTGACCTCGAAGGCTGCATGTGGGCAATTCCACCCAAAAGTGTCCTCGACCCAAAAAATTGAAGTCAAATTCATGGAATTAATTTTAAAGTAGCAAGAAAGAGTGATAACTAGTAATTTCAAATCTATGTTTGTTTCAATTTTTTTCTTGGTTTTCCATGTTTTTCATCGTTATTTAAAAAAAACTTTTTTTTTTGCCAAATTCATGATTTTTTTAAAATGTTTGGTACAATTGTCTATATGCCCCCCGGTTACATTTTAAAAGATATTTTAATTTTTCATGGCTAAAAACATATAACTGGGGGTACCTATTCACAATTTTGAAGAAATTTAATTGTAAATTTTTTCACAGGGTGCTACCACTCGTTTTAATTACCCCTTAATTACTAATTATGAAATGTAATGTCCATGACATTGCATGATGTTTATAGTTTTCCATTCTAAAGCCAGTAAGAGATATTTTTATGAGACTTCATATGCAAAGCTAGTTTTTAGGGGCTAATACTATAATGCAAGAAAATTAATAAACAATTAATTACAATTGTGCTAACGAGCGTCATGGACATTACATTTAACATCATGGACATTACGTCATGGACATTACATGTCACATCCTGATTGAGACACTTATCTTTTTAAACAGTGGAATGATCCTCTATATAGGTAAATGCTACAATGTATCAATTGGACCTCATATGTAGGTCAAACCTGGATTAGTCAAAGAGAATACTTGTCATAGACCTCATCAGAAATTTGTTTCAAGCACATGTTTAGCAGCGCGTATAGTGACAACATTGTGCACAGATTCTACAAACTGACAGCCCAAATCTCAGATTTTCAGGTGAGTTTTCTTATTAATGAAACTTTTCTTTCCTAAAAACATTCAAGTGAACATGTACATACTGAAATATATGTAAAAAACTGTTGGTGAGACATGTTTATGTATGTAGGACAAACATGCCCCCCTGATCTCTAGAACAATAACGTGTCGCCCAAATGCACCTTGGTATAATGACAGTCTACGCAAAATCAAATTAGAACTGAGATGTTTAAAACGTAGATGGCGAGCTTCGAAACTTGAGATTGATCGACAGATTTTTAGAGCCAAGTGTCGTCAATACAATCAAATGATTCATGAGGCTAAAAAGGGCTATCACTCTGCTCAACTGGAGAACTGCAGTATGCACGAGCTCTTTCACAAGGTGGATAGATTGTGCAAAACAACACCAGCGAAAACACTCCCATCTGCCAACACCTCACAAGTACCCTTAACAGAACGTTTTTCTCATTACTTTAGTGAGAAAATTGTACGCATAGCTATGGAGCTTCAAGAAAATCCGGCAATAGATATTTCGCATATTCAATTCCGTAAGTGTGAAACCGACTTTCATACATTTGAACCTGTTTCTACACCGCAAATCATTAGACTCGTAGCCAATTCTCCGACATCTACCAGCAGGCTTGACCCAATTCCAACTGGTCTTCTCAAAAAATGTGTTAATGAACCTGCACCCATTATTTGTTGTATTGTCAACAGGTCTTTCGCTTTAGCACATTTTCCAGACATCTTAAAATGTGCACACATCAAGCCACTGATAAAGAACCCTCAGATGGATCCTGAAGATCTCAAGAATTATAGACCAGTCTCCAACTTAAAGTTCTTATCAAAAACTATTGAGCGTGCGGCAGTTTGTCAAATGCAGTACTACCTGTCAACAAACAACTTAAATGCAACTATGCAGTCAGCATATCGGAGAAATCATAGTTGTGAAACTGCCCTGCTTCGTGTTATCAATGACCTACTGCTTGCATTGGACAGTGGTCAGGAAGCAGCCTTACTGTTATAAGACTACACAGCAGCATTTGACACAATTAATCACACCATTCTTTTCGATCGACTAGAGCAGAGATTTGGATTTCACAACAATGCCCTAAAGTGGCTTCAATCTTATTTCACCAATCGCAGTCAGTCAGTCATCATTGGAGATCAGATATCATCAAACCAATTCCCTGGGCAGGGAGTCCCTCAAGGCTCAGTAATGGGTCCTTCTATATTTACACTTTATTCCTCACCCTTGGAAGATGTGATCAAGTCCCATGGAATGTCTTACACCATGTACGCTGATGACATCAAAGTGTGGTCTTCAAGAAATGGCTTAAAGTTAAATCAACAAAAAACAGAGTTTCTCCATCTTTCACCCAAATTCAGAAGCAAGATTTCACTCCCACCTATCACCATAGCAGACACATCTCTTGATTCAACTTCACACGCACGAGACCTGGGTGTCATCATCGATGATCGACTCACTATGGAAAAGCATATCAGTAATATCTGCCGAGCATCATCTTTTGGTCTGCACAAAATTGGACAAATCAGACAATATCTGGATCAATCGACAACGGAAAAATTAATTCATGCTTTTGTGATAAGTCGCATTGACAATTATAACAGCCTCTTATACGGATTACCAGAATCACAACTTCAAAAACTCCAGCGCGTACAAAACTCAGCAGCCAGACTCATCACTAGAACCCGATCACTTGAACCCATCACTCCAATCCTTCGCAATCTCCACTGGCTACCTGTTAAATCACGGATAGTTTTCAAACTCCTAACATTCACCCACAAATGCAAACACGGATCAGCACCAGACTATCTCCAGGAATCAATACAAGACTATCACCCTCCGTGAAAACTTCGTTCCAGTTCGAAAGGTTTTCTCACAGCGTATCCAGTCCAAACAAAGTTCTACGGTCAACGTTCCTTCCAATATGCTTCACCAAAACTATGGAATTCTCTTCCCAACAATGTCAAAGACTGTACCACGCTAGAACAATTTAAATCTAAACTTAAAACCCATCTTTTTAATAACAGAAGCGCATAGAGACTTTATTGTATTATGCGCTATACAAGAACTGATTATTATTATTATTATTATTATTATTATTTATCATCAAAGAAGACTTCTTCAGATTTGTACACATCTACGGATACATGATACACCATAGCTTGGATACAGAGACGTCATACATGTAGTAATTCTTTATTTTTACATAATTTCAGAATGGTTAAGACTCAAGTAGAGAGGCAGAAAAAGTACAGAGAGAAAATAAGACAAAATCTGGAAAAGGAGGCAGCATTCAAAAAGAAAGACGCAGCAAGAAAACAATGCAGGCTTACATACAAGTTTGAACCAGCATTGACAAAATGCGAAATCATGAAGATCATGAGCCTTAAACCATGAACGTGTATAACATTGTCGAGAAAAGAAAAAGCAGCAGGCTGAAAGGCAATCTGACGCCACCAACACTCCAGTTGCCGTACCCCATACACCCAAAGGTTACAAAACACCCCAGACCCTTGCCAAAGCCCAAAAAGCTCTACCGATCAGCCCACGAAAACGAAAGTCTATCATGACAAAAATAGTCCAACAAACAGGATTCAAAGTTTCACCACAAAAGTCTGAGGCAACATCAGCCAAAAATCTCCCAAAAGACACTGTAACTGCCATACAAGATTTTTATACAAGAGATGACATATCCAGGCAATCCCCAGGAATGAAAGATGGTTTGATAATTCCTCAAGCAGGGAAAAAAGTTACATTGCAGAAACGGTACCTAGCGATGACGATACAAGAAGCTTACAAGTGCTTCCAGGAGGAAAACCCAGGGCTTAAAATAGGGAAATCAAAATTTGCTGAACTGCAACCAGCAAATGTACTGAAAATAGGTGACACCCCCAAAAATGTTTGCCTGTGCAGGTATCATGAAAATATAAACCTGCAGCTGCAATGCTTGCACAAGGAGGTGGCAGATGTATTTCCCCTGTTCTCCAGTGCATTTCCTGAGATGTGCGTATGTGATTCCAAGGCATACGATTGTATGGCTGGTAACTGTATGGCCTGTGGTGAGCTTGAGTTGTTTATAGCAAAGTTTGTGGATAAAGTTCCTGGAGAATATCTCCTGAAGCAGATCCAGTGGAACAGATGGAAGACTGGAGGGAAGAATGGTGAAAATCGTCCGGATGGGCATCGTTGAAGACCTGGTGATAGAGCTCACGAATGATCTTCCAAAGTTCCTCCTTCACTGTTTCATCAAACGTGAGCAGAGCAAGGCCTTTGAAGAGGAGAAAGGAAAAGCCAAGATGGACAACAAATGTGCAGTACTTCAAGTCGATTTTGCTGAAAACTTTACAGCGGAATATCAGGATGAAGTGCAATCAGCCCACTGGCACCAGACATGCCAGAAACAGATCACTGTATTCACAGGTATGGTATGGAGTGGTGATGGTGACCAATCATATGCAGTCATCAGCGATTCTCTGGATCATGACAAAGTAACTGTGAACTGCTTTCTTGTCAAGGTCCTCAATGATCTGAAGAAAGTCTTTCCTGATGTTCAACAAGTAAAGATCTTTAGTGATGGAGCAGCATCTCAGTTTAAGAACAAGTACATCTTTCAGCTGCTGTGCACTTTGCAAGAAATTCTGCAACTGAAACTAGAGTGGCATTTCTTTGCCACTTCCCATGGAAAAGGTGCGGTTGACGGAATCGGTGGGACAGTCAAGCGTGCATTGTATCGGGTGCTGAATCTTTTGTATCGGTGGCTAAAAAAAACAACCAGAAGATTAAACTCCTGCTTGTCTTGGGCAATGAGATAGCTGAAGCTGCACAAAACCAGAAGGTTGATGACATATGGGAAAATTTTACCACACTCCCCGGCACACTTGCAACACACTTCATTAGGCCACTTAATATCAGCCAGATAGCCAACAAGCCATATTCTGCTGCACCTGGAGACCTCCTCAAAATCCACAACCTGAAGCCAAGGAAGGCAACTACATGTAGTACCACACCGACGGAAACAGACGATGCAGAACAGCAAGGTCCTTCTGATGCAGACGATGGCCAGTTGAACAGCGCTACTAACAAACCTTCAGGTAAAAGCAACCCTTCCCAAAATTCAACTTTTAGATAAATGTTTAATTACTTAAAGAAAGGTGAAATGTTGTGTACAATTTTATTTTTAAAATGGTCATTTCATTTCATACCCTTTGTCTTGCTCTCTCTTATTCAGATATCAGACAGATTCCAGTTGCAGGGGATTTTGTTGCTTTGAGACTATGTTCAAAGAAAGGCAGAGCTAGTGTTTACTTTGCACAGGTACATTATTTCATACTAAGCATAAAGTACATACATTTACATGTGTGATGATGTTCAAACATGATTGTGATAAACAAAGCCCCATGCAGACAATCTTTCCCTCATTTGTTGTTCTCCGTTCTTGTTTTGCATGTCAATCTAGGTGGAACGTGTAGAGGATGACCTCATGACTGTCTCGTACTTGGAAAACCAAGGAAGCAGCTACGTTTGGCCTGTTCCTCCCAAGAAGTCATCCCAGCTTATTTCAACTGATCTTCTGGGAATTGTTCACCCAGTCACCAACATAGCAGGATCCAGATCAACTTTGAAAATTACAGAAACCTTTAATGTTTAATTTCCCTTTATTGTCGTTACAAAATGTTGACAAGATGGTCAGCATGTTACTCGAGATGAACAATCACCTTGTGAGAAACACATGAAAGGGAATTATGGGAAAGATAATTAGAAATGAAAGGTCACTACATGTACATACCTACATCTCTGGTCTATCATAACTACTTCAAGGGGAAGCCAGCCTGGTTAGATGTGGACGGAAAGTGCAAAAAGGGGACTTACCGGGGGGCGGGGTTTAAGTGAGATTCTGGGGGAGTTCTGGTTTTTAAAAATGTATGGAAGAGGTTAAACATTAAGATAGGGACATTGGATATAGTTTAATATACATATTAACAGCAAGGCAGCACATGGGTTTACAAATTCAGGGTTAAGCATGATGCATCATTTTACAAGTTTGACGTAATGTCCATGACGCCAACATTATACCAAAATGTAATGTCCATGACGCTCTATTAAGACGTGTAACAAGAAAGTTGACAGGCGTTCTTAAAAATATTATTACTGTTCGTGTTAACTACTTCCCTGTTTACAAAATAAAAAAGTATTCTAACAATTTTGAACTTTAACTTCACAGAGTTTTGGAATTGAATGTGTTGTACTCAAAACCCACTTCCGTTTTTCGTAATGTCCATGACGCTCGTTAGCAATGCTCAGACTCATTAATTAATTAGAACTTTTCCAAAGACATAGTATCATTTGAACTACTAGAACACAAGATACTAGTACCAAACACAAAACTATAAATCAAAGCTACTTGGTGTGTTTAGCTGATAAACAAAGTTCTAAAAAATTTTCCAAACGTAATGTCCATGACGTGGAATTGCCCATATGCAAGGGGTGTATTGGCTGGGATATGAGTAGATCCCTAGCATCCATCATTTCATTGCAGTAATTTAAAGCGCTTTATTTATAATAGCTTATTTGTGAATACAGGAGTGTATAAAATAGCCATGAAATCATTCCCCACTCATGTCCATGAAACGCAGATACAAGTGAAAACAGCTGGTTGCAGTAGGTAGGCCTGTCACAAATGAATGACTCAGTAAAGCTAATCATCCTTTAGGAAAAATTACTCTTGTTTAAGTTTGTTTTATTGTCCAGGTTCTCTATAATAGCCATCCATCACAATAGCTCCATTATGATCCACACTTTCCTTTGTGTATGCACCATTTACACTGTTGGTTTCCACTAGACATAAGCATTGCTGACACCACCTACATGTTCATCATCAAAAAATAGAAAGCAATAATAGTTAAATGTCACTATATCTGAAGCTATTCTAAGAGTAAATGATGTTTGAAGCTTTGCATGGTGTGGAAAATAATGAGTAAATATAACTAGTAAACTTGAAACATGTACAGCCATGTGTAAAGCTCTTTTGGGAGGAGTTGGTGTGGTCTCGGTGTTTCAAACAGTGTACTCTGCACATCTTCAGGAGAATGCTGGACTGCTGAAGATGAGGCTTAAGTAGAGTTGAAGGAATGTCCATCCATTCCAGCTCTTTTCAGAGCAAACACTCCTACCAAAAGAGATTTACACATGGTTGTACCCCCAAGTCTACTATTTATAGTTTGTAAAACAGGGCTGCAATCAAAATGAGAAGAGCACTATTTATACGCAGTTTAACATTTGAGCTGTTTTCGGAACATACATTAAGAGAAGATTTATCTAATTTTTCTTCAATACTCAACGGAATTGTAATATATATGTATTTGTCAGTTTAAATTAAAAATACAGTGAGGTGTTATTATTCAAAAACACAAGACTGCCGGACTTGTATGGTCATAAGTTTACTATCTGGCCTGATGCTAAAATCACTAAAATTCGAGCCCTGAGTTATTACTTATTCTAAGAGCGTATGTGACCTTCAGGCAGGGACATGAAACATAGCTTCCATTTTTTTTATGTTATTTGAATAGACTTTTATTTTCCTGCTGTACAACTATCAGTTCCATGAGATTCATTGAGATATGAAACCATGGTGCTGATTGCATAAAGAAACACATGGGGTTGTATTTAGTTTAGAATATTATTGCTGCTCTTTATAGGCATGATATTTGGTTCTTGACAAATATGGGAACATTTTATTGAGTACAAGGGCTGACTACATGTGTAGGCTTTAATATACTTTTCATGCTATTTAATCACAAATTTCCTGATTTTTCCAAGGTTAAAAACAAAACTTACTAAAGTAGGTAGAATATCATGGGGTCTGCTTCTTGACCTATTACATGATCTACCCTTATTTTCAGATTATGAGCCACCCGAAATATAAACGGCTGCACCTGAAATTCTGTGAAATTTTATTCAGAGGTCAGTGTATAGCCACATGGAATATAAACTGCATCAGAAAGTGCCTGTTTTGTTAATATCACACACTGAAGTCGGGGTTTGAAACAGCAGCTGTGAGTCAAAAACCATTCCATTTGTAGCTGGGTGAGGCAAAACACAATTGTCTTAAATGTCACAATAAATAAAGGGTACTGTGGTAACATCTAATAATAGCAAGATTATTTTCAAGTTCATAACATGATTTAATAAGCCTTTTTAATTTCCTAGATTTGTATGTGACCTTGAGAGTTGTACACATGCATGACATGCATGACATGCATGACATGCATAGGCCTATACACACAAACACAACATATAGGGCAGTCCATGCACATTACACAACACATCATGTACACAGTGGGGACAAATCCCAGCAGTCAGCACACTGATTACCAGTTGATAAATATCCATATTCATAGAAAGCTTAGCTAAATCCTCACATATGTGTTCATCAGCCGAGTAAAATAAAAGCTTTGTAGAACATGTTTGCTATGTTCAAATGAGTAAGGAACCAGACCAATGGGTGATGAGCACTAATTTGTTGTGGTATGTTGTTGCCGGAGCACTGTACACAGTGATGTTTTGCACAGGCAAGTATTGAGAAGCTGCAATCATTTCGTGTTTTTCAACAATTACTTTAACATTTTGGTAACCATCATGTTATAGTCAGAGAACTTTGCTGTTTTATTTTTATTCAAAATTGTTGAAGCTTACTTTACATGTCGATTTTAAGCCGCCTTGAAGGCCTGAAAATCAATTCATTAGCCGCGGCTTATGGTCCAGAAATTATGCTATGGACTCCACTAGTTTAAGTGAAACTGAGTGACCCACAACATGGGCTTACCTCTTGGCTATAACCAGGTCATGTTGTTTTGCCTTGTCCCATGCTGCATGTTCCAAGAGCAGGGATGCTATGTAGGTTTTAGCCAGACTGTATGCAAAGTCCCTTGAAGCTACTTCCAGTAAAGCCACTTCCTGTTAAAATCAGAGTAAAACAGCCAGATACAGTAGAAGGATTCTGCATGTTGGAAACTTGCTAACATTGTAGCTATTCACAAATCTGGTAAAAAATGGAATGTAACAAATTATAGACCAGTATCTTTGTTACCGCTTGTTTCTAAAGTGTTTGAGAGAGTCCTGTGTACACAACTTATACATCGTCCAGCCTGCTATCTCTGAACATCAGCATGGATTTGTACCTGGAAGGGATTGCACCACCAATCTTACTACATGTACATTATCCCTAGCCATGCTAAATGCAATAATATGCACCAAATGGTAATAGTTGTTGTAATCTGGTGCATTTGGCAGTCAACTCAGATGTCATTCTTTGACTGAATTTGTTGCATTTAGCAGTGAAGTGACTTCATATAGGTTTGGGTGCTTCTATTGTATCTGAACAACTTATAACATGTATAATGGGTATTTCAAAATATTTTTTTTTGGAAAAGTATTGAGAAGTATGATGTAATATTAGGTAAGAATCATAATTCAAATCATATTCAAAAGACTGTATAAGAACAGTTAAACATTTACACTTATACTGTTGCATTTAGCAGGGCAAACACCCTTGCTCAGTCCTTTCCCAAACAGCATGCCTGCACATTGCAACAATATCCCTTGTTGCATTTTGTTGCATTTGGCATGGTTCTCATTTCAACTGTGTTGCATTCTGTTGTATTTGACAGGGTATGTAGAGAGACCCTAATGGGGGTTAGGGTTATTACAGGAAGCTTATTCTGCTGTTGATCGGAGGGGGCAGCTGGACATCATATACACTGACTTTTCCAAAGGCTTTGATCGGGTTGATCAACCTTCTTCTTCACAAACTTGCATCATATCACATTCATCCCCATTTACTAAGTCTACTACGTGGAAGGAAACATCGAGTAGTTGTTGATGGTGAATGCTCAAAATTGGTATCCAGTTTCTTCAGGCGTACCTCAAGGTTTCGTACTTGGTCCAGGCTTATTTACATTGTTCATAATAATAATAATAATAATAATAACACCATTTATAAAGCGCCTTTTCCTAGGGTTGCAAAGCGCTCAGACAATGACAAGAAAAAACAACAATGGGAATGAAATCAGAAACCAAGAGGGAAACCACTACCAGGCCAAGCCTGCAACATTGAGGCAGAAGAAGAGAGTCCAGCAAAAGCCGGTCTCTCTATGACATGTACGTGCAGGCCAAGCCGGGCGAGAGTTACTGATTAAAAAAGTATGATTTCAGTGACCTTTTGAACATGGTAACGGAGCTAGAACTTTTGATGGAGTGTGGAATGGAATTCCACATCCTAGGGCCTGCAACTGAAAATGCTCTGTCTCCTGATTTTCTGGTGGTACGGGGAATATACAAGTTACCCTGTTAAATCATGGTTAAGTGAGTAGGTGGACGTCTTTCAGAATCGCTCCCCGAATTTTACAAAAATTAATAAAATCCCGCCATAATTATACAGTCTTCACTACAAATTTCATCAACTGGTCATATTTCAAACATGTCAGACTCAACTGAATCACCCAAAACGTCAAAAACAAGCAAGAAAAGGGCTTCTAAGCGAGGCCAAAATGTGCAGCCCTCGGAGTTGAGCACTTCAGCGCATGATGGCGCTGATTACAACTGTGCTTGCGTGTGCCACATCACCACAATCAACGCAAAGCTGGACAAAATGTTATCATCACTAGACTCATTGGAATCCAGACTTACCGGTCTTGAAGTCAAACTTCATGAAGTTGTAGCAAAAACACAAACTCAACATTCCGAAATTGAAAACCTTAAATCGGCAATGTCAGAGGTGGAAAATTGGAGAGAGACCATCCTTCCGCACATCAACCGTCGCCACGATGCCAACTACGATGAAATCTCTATCCTGAAGAACCAGATAGATGATCTTCAAAATCGTAGCCGACGCAATAATATCATCTTATATGGAATTCCAGAGGGTTCAGAGGGAGACCAACAATGTGAGAACTTTATTTCTGACTTCATCGCAGATCACATGCAGCTAGATGGTGGCTGAGACATAGAAATTGAAAGGGCCCACCGTACCCCTGGACGTCAACCAACCGCTAGTTCTTCATCACGACCCTGGCCAATTCACTGCAAACTACTCCGTTCTGGGGATCGTGAGTACATCCTCAAAAATGCATCAAAATGCCTCCGAAATAAAACATTTAAGAAGTCCAAAGTTTTCATCACAGACGATGTCACTGAACGAGTTCGACATGTAAGAAAACGACTGAGGGAAAATGAGCTACAGGAAATTTGTAACGACGACAGAGTGCATTTTGCGTACATTCCTTTCTCTATTCCACCTGTAATTAAGTTCAAACTACACACGGGCGCATTCAAGACACATCGACCAGGGGACGAGGTATCATTCCATTGATTCCAACTGTTCTTACCCAACCTAACCACTGCACAGCTGAGTATTCTATGTATTTAACACCACTTCATTGATATCTCGCTACAACCATGAGTTTCAATCAGTTCAATTACTGTTATAATATGTTCAATTGTTATATGTTGTTTTTGTGTTGGCTATGCGTGTTTTACAAGTAACCTCAGTCCGATTATACTTATCACCTAGTTGTTTGGCTAAATTGTTAAGTTATGGCACAACAAACAAATAGTGAAGCTGTTCTTAGCCCAAGTATTGACCCAGATTTAAATTTTGAAACACCTAACATAAACTGTGAGTACTATAACCAATGCAGATTCCTTAATGACTTTAATGCAAATACTGGTTTGAAACTCTTGCATATGAATGCACGTAGTTTACAAAAAAATGTTTCACATATTATTAAGTATATTAACCTCTTAAAAGATTGTTTTTCTGTCATTGGAATATCAGAAACCTGGCTAATGTATATTAATGACCCCCTTATCCAAATTGACAATTATTCCATTGAAGGCTCTTGTAGGAAGAATAAAAGAGGTGGAGGGGTAGCGTTGTATATTAAGCATGGAGTCGCTTATAAGACTCGTAATGATTTATGTATTAATAATTCTGATATTGAATCATGTTTCATTGAGGTTGTGAATACTTCCCACAGAAATATCATTATTGGGGTTTTATATAGACCACCCAGTGCTTCATGTAGTGGATTCACAGATCATTTGGATGACATTTTCGGTAAATTAAACAATGAAAATAAAAAATGCTACATTATGGGAGACTTTAATATTAAATTACTGGAATGTGAAACAGACAATGCAGTAAAAACCTTTGCTGATACTCTAGCTTCTCAATCCTTCTTTCCAACAATAACGAAACCAACAAGAATAACTGAGGGGACTGCAACATTGATTGATAATATTCTAACAAATGATTTTGTGAATCACACTACTGGTATTCTGGAAACTGACATAAGTGACCATTTACCAGTTTTTCTTATTGCCGATATAATGCACAATCATGTACAAAACAAAAAGATATATAAAAAGCGTCACATTACCGACAATATTATCCAACACAAGTGATTGGAATGTAACGGCTGCACAGAATAATGTGCATGATGTGTATGATAATTTTTTAGACCACATACTTAAATTGTATGATAAACACTTCCCCCTAACAGAAGTCAAATGCAGGTATAACCGAAGTAAATCACCATGGCTATCTGCTGGTATCTATAATTCAATCAGGAGGAACAACTTTCTATATAAAAAATTCCTTAAAAACACAACCCTGCAAAATAAATCAACTTATACTCTGTATAAAAACAAATTAAATTCTTTAATTAGAACATCTAAAAAGAGGTATTTTAGTTCCCAATTCGAAACTAGAAAGGGAAATGTCAAAGGTACTTGGAATGTGATAAATTCAGTTTTAAATAAAGGAAAACACAAGCCAAACCCTTCCTGCATTATTCAAGATGGTGTAACAATTGAAGGTGACAAAGAAATTAGCGATGCATTCAATGATTATTTTGTAAGTGTCGGTGCTAAGCTTGCCAGTAAGCTCCCACCATGTAACACTGCATTTGAGTCCTTTCTTGATGGTAAATGTCACAATTCTCTTTTTCTTAGCCCAATAACACAAGAAGAAATCATCGATGTTCTTAGCAATCTTCCTTCTGGTAAAGCCACAGGCTGCGACTCACTAAGCCCTATTGTTATCAAACAAGCAAGGTATTCCTTGGCAAAACCTCTTGCTGAGATCTTCAATATGTCTTTAACTCATGGAATATTTCCTGATGGTCTTAAAATAGCTCAAGTTACTCCAATTCATAAAGGTGGTGATAGGAATGTTATCGGGAACTATCGGCCCATATCAGTTCTATCGACATTCTCGAAGACCTTTGAAAAACTAATGTATGCAAGACTAATAGGCTTTATATCTAAGCATAACCTTCTCTCTGAATCTCAATTTGGTTTTAGAAAAAATCGCTCTACAGAGTTAGCAATATCCTTCTTAACAAACAAACTGCTCGAAGGCATTGAAGACGGAAACATTTCTATTGGCATATTTCTGGACCTTTCTAAGGCCTTTGACAAGGTTAACCATAACATGTTGATACATAAATTAGAGCACTATGGAGTCCGTGGTATAGCTCTGGAGTGGTTTAAAATTTATTTATCGAATAGGAAACAATCAGTCTCATATAATTCTGCTACTTCATTAGAGAAACCTATTATATGTGGAGTGCCTCAAGGCTCTGTTTTAGGACCTTTGTTATTTATTATCTATGTCAACGACATATGCAACACCTCTGACATTGTATCAATTTGTCTTTTTGCTGATGATACAAGTTTAGTTTACAGCCACAAAAATGTAAACGTAGCTGTCAATAATTTAAATATTGAGCTTGTAAAAATAAGTACGTGGCTTAAAGCTAATAAGTTATGTATTAATTTGTTGAAATGTAATTATATAATATTCTGTACAGCACAGAAAAGATATAATCAGTCTGTTCCTCTAGTTTTTGACGGTGTGGGGCTTAACAAATTGGAACACACTAAATTTCTTGGTGTAGAAATTGATAAACATTTATCCTGGAGAAATCATATTAGTGAAGTTTCTAGTAAATTAGCCAAAAATATTGGTATAATTAATCGCCTAAGGAAATTCGTATCTGGTTATATTTTACTAACACTTTATAACTCTTTAGTTCTGCCGTATCTAAATTACTCAATTCTTACATGGGGTGGTTCCCTGTCACGATGCAATAAACTTCTTACATTGCAAAAGAGAGCTGTTCGCATAATTTGCAATGCTGGTTTTCGCGAACACACAGCTCCATTATTTTCAATCTTAAAATATTACAAATCATCGACCTTTATCATCTTAATTTGGGTAAATTTATGTATAAATTTATGAAAAAAATATGAAAAATGCATTACCAAGCTGTTTTAGTGCATTTTTCACTTTAACTTCAAAAGTCCATTCATATAATACTCGAAGTACTGCAAAGACAAATTTGTTTGTTTCCCGCCAAAGAACATCATTATACCAAAATAGTTTTGTTCAACGTGGAGTTGGGTTCTGGAATGGTCTGAGTAACTCAATTAAAAAATCAATTACTCTACCTATCTTTACAAGAAATTTGAAAAAGAAACTACATGATGGATATTCATAGATTATGACTGTTTCTGCATTGCCTAGGTTATGTTATCTTTCAACACACCTTACATTAGCCATTGTTGTGTTTGTCTGTCAAGTCTATTGTCTGTACAATATGTGCTGGTGCTGTTATTTTTGTGTTCGTCTGTCCAAAGGTTAAGGAACAAAAGCCACGGCTTCACCTGAACCTAATTGTTGACCTACCGCTTATTACAGACAAAATTGCTATTAATCAATTATTTATATTGCGTGTACATTGTAATAGCCTACTTTACCATAAACATGTCATTGTGTAACTGAATGTAATGTTAAACTATGTACTTGAATTATGTAAGATGAATGGACAACGATGAAATAAATGTTAATAATAATAATAATAATAATAATAAAACGTAAGTTGCTCTTCGTATCCCTGGTTTCTAATGAGTTGGAAATGTATATGGGGAAAGTACCGGACACACACTTAAACATGTTTAAGGCCGTTTTAAACATTACTCGTTTTTCCGCGGGGAGCCAGTGCAGTTGTTTGAGCAGTGGAGAAGTGGGAACATGGTTTGGGTAGGAGAAGATGACACGAGATGCTCTATTTGTATCTTTTGTAACTTAATTAAATCAGATTGTTTGAGTCCATTTAACAAAGAGTTACAGTAGTCCAATCTGGACAGTACAAGTGCCCTAACAGCAGCGTGACAGGCTTCAGCATCAATGTACTTTCAGATTCTATTGATGTTTCGGAGGTGGTAGTTAGCTGATTTGCAGACTGACGTGACATGATCACTCATCGACATAGTGCTGTCGAAGACAACACCAAGATTCCGGATGGAAGTTGATGGGTGGAGTATGCTGTTGTTTATAATGAGAGTCAGGTGGGCAAGATGTTTGTAGTTACAGCTAGAAGAGGCAATGAAAAATTAAGTTTTCTCCCCATTTAGCTGAAGCTTATTGCTTAGCATCCAGTGTTGAACGTTACTGATGCACTTCGAGAGATTGAACAGCCCACATTCTGCATCATTGGGGATTTTGGGGTCAAATTCCACATAGATTTGGATGTCATCTGCGTACAGGTGAAACTTGACCTCATGCTGACGAAGAATATCACCAACTGGGGCCAGGTACATTGTAAAAGCCTGAGGACCTATAACAGACCCTTGGGGGACACCAAAACGAAGAGCAGTTTCAACGGAGGTGACACTGCAGGTAGGATAACCCGACTCCTGCGATTGTCGAAGTATGACCTGAACCAGTCGAGCGCTGTGCCAGTTATACCAAATTTGTCATGGAAGCGTTGTAGGAGTGTTTGGTGGTCTAGGGTATCAAAGACGGCTGAAAGGTCAAGCATGACCATGAAAATGGCGTTGTTTTTGTCTATTGCTCTTAGGATGTCGTTTTGTACACATAGCAAAGCAGTCTCGGTGCTGTGATTGGGCCTGTAGGCTGATTGTAGAGGCTCTGCTAACTGATGTTGAACGATGTGTCGGGTTAGTTGTTCACAGGCGATCTTTTCCATTAGTTTGGCTAGGTACTGGAGATTAGAAATGGGGCGGTAATTTTTGAGTAGTTCTTTATTTAGAGATGATTTTTTTAGGCTAGGAGTGATGACAGCCTTTTTGAATGGCTCTGGGAAAACACCTGATGTCAGTGAGATATTTACGATCTCCGTCAGCTTGGGTAAGAATGAAGCCGTGTGCTTTTTGAATACCCAAGTTGGAATTATGTCAAGTTGGCACGATTTGGTCGCTGAATTATTGATCACTTTAAGGAGGTAATCTTCAGTGATCGGCTTGAAATGGGGGAACTGAATTACTTAGAGGGCATGTTTGCGTACCAGCCGATGAAGTTAAATCAGCTTGAACGTCATCCATATGAGCTCGGATAGACGTAATTCTGTCAGTGAAAAATTTACTGAAAGCGTTAGCAAGAACAGCGGGTGAGTCCTGGATCGATGGGGTTAACCGGGGTTAACCGGGGTTTACCAGTGAGGTCATTGACGATGCGGAAGACTTCCTTTGGGGTGGATCCTATCAACGACTCTCTGTAGAAGACAGATTTGGCTTTGACGAGCACTTCAGCAAGTTTGCATTTGGATTGTTCATAGTTGGTGCGGTCCCTGGCTAGTCTGGACTTCCGCCACTTGCGTTCCGCTCGACGACGTTTGCGTCTCGCGTCATCCACCTCGTTGTTGTACCATTTTGGTTTAACGCGTTTGGGCTTAGGTTTAGAAGTTAACAAAGGTGCATGGATGTCTAAAGCACAGTTTACTGCAGAGTTAAATTCTTCAACGGCTGTGTCAACGTCCCCTTCACAGATGACATCGTGGAGACGATCTGATAGTTCACGAGCAAAAGCATCATGGTCAATCTTACGAAAATTGCGGAATTTTGCTGCTAGGAGAAAGGGTTGAGGTTTAGTGAAGTGAAGTTTGCAATTGATAACACCATGGTCCGAGACGTCATTCATGTCAATTGTGCAATCACTGACCAACTCATCATTATCAGATCTAACGATAATGCCGTCTAAAGTATGTCCTAGTTTGTGGGTAGGGCCTGAAACAAGTTGTTTGAGGCCGTAAGCTGTTAGCGTAGTGTGGACGTGAGATGTATCAGATTTGTGAGGACAGTCAAAGTGAATATCAAAATCACCGAGGCAGATTAATTTTCCAGGTAATTCATACATGTATTCGATGAACCTATCAAAGTCAATGAGAAATGTAGATGTCTTAAGTTTGTTTCTCACAGATGGAGGAGGTCTGTAGATTACTGCGAAGTGGAGGTGATGCGTGGTATCAGATATAAGAGCATGCTCAAATGTCCTAGCTTCGAAATTGTCACTTGGAACATGTACCAAGTGAAGCTCGTCACGAAAGATGACAGCAATACCTCCATGTTTGTCCCCAGGGCGCGGAATGTTAATGCACATGAACCCTGGTGGGGTTATCTCATTAATGACTACTTGATCATTGAAGTCCAGCCAAGTTTCTGTTAGAAACATTATGTCGATGTTCTGAGATATAATGTAGTCGCAGATGATCAGGGATTTATTGCAGGCAGAGTGGACATTCCAGTGAGCTACATTAAGATTGCTTGATTCATTGTCTTGCGAGGGACTATGTTGTGACATAGATGGTTGCAGACCATTTCGGACAATGGGAATAGAGTTCTTAATTTTACGGTGGCAGATGTGAGAACCAGCCCGTCGACTTCGTAGATGAAGCACTCCCAGGTCCTTAAGATTATGGAATACATGGGTTGGCAATGTACACAAGTTGTTGCTAGGTTTTAATGCAAGAAGTTCAGATCTAGTGTACATGAGAGTAGCTGGCATTGAGTTTGTTCGATCAAGCTGTACACTTTCATTCATAGTGACGTAATAAGCAGAGTCAAGCATTGTTGTGTCCCTGGTGATAACAATGCCCAATGGAGTATAAGCAGACCAAGTGTATACAAGACTTACTGTTAGCAGGGTGAATGAAAACATCATGAAAATCCTGAATATTCCAGCAGAATAAGTCCAATTTTCCTTTGACAGGTCCCAGCTGATGCACTACACCATGTTTGAAGCTATGTCAAGAATTGGATAGAAAGATCTAAGCATAACAACAACATTTCATTGAGATTTCCGGATCAAATTCTCTTAGAGGCAGCAGCATAACAGCGCCCTGAAAATTCATGTCACCGCCATCATAAATGATTTGCCATCATGTCTCACGAACAGATCTTTACTTTTTGCAGATGATATGAAGGTTTTCCGTCAGGTTCTTAAAGATTCTGACTTTGCGTCTTTACAGTATGATTTAGGTCAAGTAAATTCCTGGTGTGAAACCTGGAAATTGGAACTTAACTGAAAGAAAATGTTCCGTAATGAGTGTGACACTAAAAAAGAAGCCCTGTGTGTTTAATTACATGATTTCTGAATGTGTTTTAAACCATGTTTCAAACCCAGAAAGATCTGGGTATTTTTTTTTAGATAACAGACTGAATTTTGTTAGCCATGTTACTCATGTAGTGAAGAAAGTTAATCGCACGACTTGTTTAGTGTGGCGGTACTTCAGATGCTGTAAAAATGAACGTGTACTTCCAACTTTATATTGCTCTCTTATTAGACCACGACTGGAGTATTGTACTGTGGATTTTAACTCAATTTCTCAATCACAATCTGACTGACTCGAAAGACTACAATGGCATTACTTGTTGTTTATGTACAAAAGTCCTTTACAACAATGAAGGTGATGTCACTTATTTGGAAATGTGTGATTTATTTAGCTTACCAACTCTTGCCCAGAGGAGAACAGTAATGATTGTTTATTCCTTTACAAACATATCAACAGCCAGTACAATTTAACCATTGCTAGTCCTTTCAGTTAACATGTACCAGAACGTCGAACTAGATCAGCTGCCAATCACATAATGCATGTTCCCATGAGCTGAGTTGATGTTACCAAACAAGGGTTTGTTTCCAGGATTTCATCTTCATACAACCGGCTTCATGGATCATGTGATGTGTTTGGGGCTAAAACATTAAACTGTTTTTGAAGACAGTTATTTAGATGTGCAATCAATACTTAGCTCTGAACATCTACTGTGCAGCTGCTGGTCAGTTACATCATCGAACTGCTTTGATAATCTGGTGTTTTTAATTTTAGGGTTTGTTTCAATTCTAAAATTTTGGTCAGTATTATCTTTTTAAAGACAATTTCAATTTGTCTGTTTGTTTTTGCTGTTTGTTGGGTTGTTTGTTTGTTTTTTTAATTTGTATTTGTTTGTCTGTTTGTTTTTTAGTTGGGGTGTTTGTTCGTTGGGGGTGTGTGTGTGTGTTTGTTTGTTTGGGGTGTTTATTTGCTTGCTTATGGGGTTGTTTGTGTACTTGTTGATGTGCCAACTCGTTTTTTTTTATGTGGGTTCAGTTTACTAGTTTTTCTTTATTTATTAATCTGTGTCATGTAGTGTGTAATTGTAATTATAACTTCTGTTTATAGGCCTATGTAATATATTTTGTTTTTAAATGATTCCCGTAAATGGAGGTTAACCGCCGTTAGATATCGAATAAATATATAAATAAAAAATTAATAAATAAAAAGGCTTGCTCATCATGCAATCTCACTCGACACACTCCTTTGTGTAGGAAACAATTATGATAATGTTGTGATCCAGCACCCACAAGCGCATGCTTAGTACACAATAGTCCCTGCAAGTCGTACTGCCCATTAAATGTACCCGTTTCCAGGGTCTGGTCTACCAATTTTCAGGGTTTACACTACCCACTTTTTGGGACCAGTGTACCCCCTGTAGGGTTTGCTTTTTACCTAGTTTAGGGTCTGGTGTACCCGCTTTTAGGTCTGGTGTACCTGCTATTGAGGTCGGTTGTCCACTGCAATTTGTGTGGCTGGTGACCAGTTTGCCCAAACATAAATGTATGGTATCTGGCACAAAAATAAAACAATCTGTGACTTTCTTGTTATTATTGAAGTCTGAGGAAGGTCTCTATAAGGTAATATGTTCACTAATTGTATGTTATAAAGTTGTGAAAGAAAGATTTATGTTCAGGGATAAGGTATTCCTTAAATTCATGTTAAAATGTGCAAGGTAAGTTTATGTTTTCATGTAGTATTGCTGTATTTCAGCTGATTTGCCCTATATTCAGTGTCCGGCTTCTTGCCAGCTAAATAAATCAAGCTTCTGTGACCAGAAGTCAAATTGATTTCTCCAAGTTGTCAATATGTCAAAGAATAATTGCCTAGTACTGTATTTGGTGTCCAAATTTTTATTTAACAATGTGTGTTGAGCACTGAGCACTTTCTGTGCAGTATAAAGCCATTATTATCAGCGTTATTTCAGTTATTTGTATAACTGCTCTTTGAAAGGTTACACGGTAATTTTTCCAGTTTGATTACTAATCATAAGAATGTATGTATACTTCCTTATCTTGGCAATTGCCATGAAAGTGCCAAGCATGATGGTGGTTTTAAAAAGGAAAACATTGTGATATAAAATCCAATATCCAATACCCATATTTTTCTGTGGTTAGCTAATTCCAAATCATATTGTTGGTGTCCTGATTTTATGTCTGATTTTATGCAGTACATAGCTCAAGTTTAATACATACATGTACATCCATTGTTAGTGGCAAAAGGTTTCACTATTCATAATAGTAGAGGCCCATCCTTGACAGGAACATACATGTAAAAGCATATTGAGATAAACCTGAGAGAAACCTAAAGAAATATGCAATGAAATGTTTATGACTTCAATCGTAAGAAAATTTTCATGTGAGTTGAAAGTTAGAATGTTCTATTCAACAAGACGAAGCAAGTAGAATGGAACATACCATCTTTCAACAAATGAAGATTGAAGAACATTCAGTTTTTGCTTCTGTAACATCCAAGTAGATCTTTGTCATTTGGCTTCAGAATGATACAAAATATACAAGCACCTTGACTTTGAAAAAAATATATATTTCTTGTATCCATTTATCTATCCATCTGTTTGTTTTTGATTGCTTAATTAATTGATAATTTGGTGTATGGATTAATTTAATTACTTAGTTAATTAGTTATTTGGTGTCTATTTCTTTATCTATTTATTTATTTAATATGTTGTTCTTGTCGTTAGCTTACCTTTCAAGTTTTAAAGTTGATTTTATTTATTTTATCAATTTGTGTTCTGAGTATTGCATGTTCTTTATTTATTGAAATGCATATTTTTATAATTAGATTATTTTGATGTCTCATTTGGTGTCTAGTTCAACAGGCTTTCAAGCCATAGTGTTTAGTAGACTTTTGTTGATCCTGGCCATCACATTAGGGTTACTTAGTGAATTACATGTGCCTTAATTGTTTGTTTTGCTTTTATTTATTATTTATTTGTTCACTCCACCTTATTATTTTATACATACATATAAAAATGTAATATCAAGTAATAAACCGCAAGGAAAACTGACTGGGAAATAGTTTGGGTTTGAACAAAGAAAAATTGACTGGAGCGGGACTTGAACCAACGACCTCCGGATTAACGTACCGGCGCTCTACCAACTGAGCTATCCAGCCCTATGTTGGAGGTCTCCCTATTAGTCAATATCTTTGTTCGGGGTGCCAGTTAGAAGCCATACAACCGTTAACTGCCATGTAGCCAGGGATCACACCCACGTTTACGATTCAACCTGGGAAGCGGCAGCCACGGGATCACCTTAAGGGGATGCGACTTTTTAATATTAAATATCAAGTAATAAACCGCAAGGGAAACTGACTGGGAAATTGTATTTAAATAGTTTGGGTTTGAACAAAGAAAAAATGACTGGAGCGGGACTTGAACCAACGACCTCCGGATTAACGTACCGGCGTTCTACCAACTGAGCTATCCAGCCCTATGTTGGCGGTCTCCCTATTAGTCAATATCTTTGTTCGGGGTGCCAGTCAGAAGCCATACAACCGTTAACTGCCGTGTAGCCAGGGATCACACCCACGTTTACGATTCAACCTGGGAGGCGGCAGCCACGGGATCACCTTAAGGGGATGCGACTTTTTAATATTAAATATCAAGTAATAAACCGCAAGGGAAACTGACTGGGAAATTGTATTTAAATAGTTTGGGTTTGAACAAAGAAAAATTGACTGAACCAACGACCTCCGGATTAACGTACTGGCGCTCTACCAACTGAGCTATCCAGCCCTATGTTGGCGGTCTCCCTATTAGTCAATATAAAAATGTATATATATGTAAACATATGTAAGTTTTTTATATTGGCTAAATAAAGAATAAGAATAAGGTAACTGAGGGGCTTGATGGTTTCAAGGATGCCTGTTTGTGATATCAATAAAAGTAACTGGTGTGGCACTGGTCCACCAACACACAAAGTTACATATGCTGCAAGTATTGGGACAGAAACCACCATGAACCATAGAGTTTGCACACATTAGTGTTTACTCCTAACTAAGTATTTCAGGATATTTCAACAGACAAGTGAGCCTGTGTCCCTCTTGCTCCTTCCACTACAGTGTCTAATTATGTGCTAAACATATTTTAGTGATGTATAATATCGGCACCAGCTCAACTGATGATCAACTATGTAAAGACTATCCAAATCCTTATGATTGTTATTACCTGATCTTTACTGCATAGCTTGACAAATGTCAAGATGTCATCACAAGCAGTGTTGATGTAATGACAGCACTCTGCAATATCCACATTGCTTGATTGGGCTAAGGATTCCAGACGAGTTTGGATATCAGTGAAGTATGCTGCTAAAGTCCCACCTGAGGTCTTCATAATTGAGCGTAGGACATCCAAGGACAAAATGTTGGTTGTTCCCTCCCAAATGCTTAACACCTGTAAATATCAAAAGACAATTTTTGAACACGTTATTATTCACGTTACTTTGCATACCATGTACCACTTTTTCTGAGTGAAAGTTGCTTCGCATGTTTATAGCAGCACTTGCCTATTACAGAAATAGTCCTGATACATTGTATCTTTCTTGTTATTAGCCCCAAAACGTCAGACTGAGTAACTCCTTGACAAATGTTTTCTTACTAAAACTGCATGCTCAATGATTATTAAAACTGATTTGCCAAAAGCATTATATTGATATACTGAAATTCAAATTCCACCCAGACCTCTCCTGATTAGATTCATAATCGGGAGAAGGGCATCGAAACTCTAGTGAACTGTTCCAGTGAGATGCAAAGCCCATGGTCAAGGCAGTGGAAGGCCGCTGTCAGCAAGTCAGTCGGAATAAAGGAGTCCTTCTTGCAAACAAGCACCAGGTACTCCTTTCGCATCCCAAAGCAACAGGCTGAGTCTACCTTTTTCAAGGTGTCCACGAGCTTGTTCCGGATGCAATTCAAGAAGGTAGGTTTGGTCGATTAGGACCCACCATCAGGCCACCAGTTTATCTTTGGCAGAGGCGGGCAGGATCAGTCATAAGAAAATAACTTTAAAAGTCTGCTGAGGGGAAATGATAGTATGACAATTCCCGCTACCAGAGAGGCTTCAAGGCCGATTCATTGGCAATAGCCTTTATGCACTCCATGCACATAAGATCAAGGGGCAACTCCGGGAAAGCTGGGATATTGCAGGCCTCTGCAAGGCCCAAGCAATGTTTGAAGGATTTGCACTCCACAGTGGCAGGCTCCTCTGGTTGCAGGAGTTTTAGAACCTGAATCATGTCGCATTGTATGTCGCAATGTCGCATTGAGCGGAGCTCCATCTTCGCAACAGAGAGTTATTGGATGTGAGCGACCTCATGTCCTCCCTGGCCCATTCCCCGGAGAGGGAGGGATGGGCCGGTGAAGGAGAATGGGCACCATGCAGATTGGTTGCGTGGGCCTGAGCCAGTGGGGCGAGGTTGGTGTGCATTCGCTTGAGCCTCCATTTCTGATGCAAAAGTCATTTAAGGCTGGGCATGGCTGACCATTTGTGGCAAGTCCTGTGAATCATGTACCACTCAAACGCGATCGTGGTATGAATCAAGCAGGGGCCTGTCGTCACAGCTGGCAGGGCCAATTGGGGCCCATAAGCTGGGGCCATGGCCAACAGCGAGGCTGTGAGTGATTAAAAAGCCTGCATAAACTCAGCCTTGGACCCGGAGACAGATCCAAGTGAATGGCAATGTCTGTATCATTGTGAGCCCTTAGGGGAAGTATTGAGGTTTGACATGAAAGGGTGTCAGACCCATGAGTTCCTGTGTTTCTGCATCTGTCATCATTTTTCAAGATAACAACTGGATTTCCACCAAAAAATAAAACTGAACTCAATTATGGCCATGCCCATGAGCAAATTACACTGAATGGCTGTGGAACTGGTATATTAGATCATGTGCTATGCTCATGTGTGCACACACATAGTTCACACATAATTTACACAAGGTTCAAACATAGGACACACATTCTATTTTTTGCATCCCTGTGGAGACATCTTTTGTTCTTTCCTTTTGTTCCTGTAGTTAAGAACCTCCCATAGACTTTGTACACACAATTCCTTGTGGAGCAACCCAGTCTCTAGAATTTCCCTATGGAGACCCTTTGTTTTCCCTTTTCTGTTTTGTTCTCGGTCTCCATAAGATAGTGAATATGAAATCACATATGACACACAGGTCAGACAGGATAGACATAGGGCACACAGAACAGAAGTAGGACACAAATAGGACACACAAAGGACAAAAATAGGACACACATAGGACACAGGACAGACATAGGATAGACATAAACACTCAGTACAGACATGGGACACACGTAGGAAACATATTGGACACACATGACACACATAGGACATACATAAGACACAGGTGGGACGCACGTGGGACACACTAGGGACACACAGGAAACATGTAGGACACACTGGACAAACACAGGACACACATAGGACATCAGGACACACATAGGACAGACAGGATATTTGTAGGACACCGAGGAGTCACATAGGAGTCACACACAGGACAGACTAAGGACAGACATGGGGAAGACAGGACACACATGACACACAGGACAAACACAGGATACACATAGTTCAGACATGACACACATAGGACACGCTTAAGACAGACAGGACACACATAACACACACATAGGACACACAGGACAGACAGGATACACAGCCCTGCTTAGGAGAGCTACATTGTGGGCTTTCCACAGGTGTTGTCTATGATCCCTTTTCTTTAATCTTTCCTGTTAAAAACATTGTGGGCACAGCCCCACAATGTAAAAAAAGCCCACAGCTACACATCCTACCTAAATCTCACCCCACAATGTATCTCTCGTCCGCCCAGACACACACATAAGACAGACATAGGACACACAGTACACACATAAGACACACATAGGACAGACATAGGACACACAGGGCACACGTAGGACACACATAGGACACAAGTCATAGGACAGACAGGACACACGTAGGACAGACACAGGACAGACATAGGACAGACAGGACACACATAGGACACATAGGACAGACATAGGACACATAGGACGCACATAGGACACACATAGGACAGACATAGGGCACACATAGGCCAGACTGACAGATTCAGACACTAATACCTGTGCATCTCTCAGCATGACTGGTAAGCCAGTATCTTCAATATATCCCTGACCACCAAAACACTCTAAGCCTTCTGATGCAATGGCTATTGCCTGTAAAAAAAATTACAAATAATAATCTAACAACTTTTAGGTAAAAAGCATAAAACTTGACACAAGTGACCAAAACATACAAATAGAAAAAGTGAGATACTGAAATGACCTCTGATGGTCTTGGTGGCATTTTTGCCAAACAACCGATATGTCACTTTTAATAACTGCATAACTTAGAGGTAAGATATCTTAAATATTGTTTACTTTGGTCTCAATTAGTAGTTTACGGGTATTACCATTTCTCGTTTTTTTTTTTTTATCTTGTTGAGTTGATTTTACTTTCATATTTTTTGTCACTTAGTATTACATTCCCAACAACATATATTATCTTCATGGTCATAAACTACGCTAAACTAAAATAATTGACGAAACAAAATCTCGCCCATGTAAAACTCCATCTGGTTGGGACCACAAAGGTCCCAGAAATTAGAATACCCCCAGAAAAAGGGAGATTGGAGCATGAATTCCAGTACCCTCTGTCCTTCTCTGTACAGGGAAAATGTGTTGCACAGTGAATGCACGCACAATGGAATGTCCCAGTATTCCAAGCTGGCACAGAATATATTAGCATGTCTACACATCGTCCGGCGTTAACTAGTAAACAACAAAAAGAACATTTCCACCAATCCCCTGAACTATTAACTCTCTCAGTAATGAATTGCAGCCAAGTGCAAGGAAAACATTTTATTAAAACAATTGTTTGTCTAACTCTTCTGGACTCTCATCGTTCTTATTAAAGAACAAATGAAACTCATATCACTTCTTTATTTCAACATACAAGATCAAGGTCTTGGTCTTAGACTTGAACCTTCCAGGTCTCCCCTGCTCAGTCTCAGACCGCATCTGAGGTTTCCAAGTAATCACTTAAATACTTTAATAGATGTTCAAATTGCATCTTGGACGAAGATCATGTTTTCACAGGACTCAAAAAAGTACTAAGTAAAGAGTGCTTAACCCAAACACAAATAATATTCTTTATCCCCGATGCAAATTTACCATCTATTAAAACTCATTGTGGTATCCGCTGCTATTATACATGTACACTGATAATACACAATATAAACACAACAGACTTGTTTTCTGTCACAGCTCAAAACTGGTTTTATTGAACCCACAAGGCATGTCTTTGCCCATTTCAATTAAATAGCCAAAGGCGGGCAATTTGCCAAAATCAATGTAATACCAAGAAAACCAAACAACGGCAGGCTTGCCAACCATGACAAACAGACCTGAGGCCGATTTCACTAACGCTTTTTGATCATCGCAAATGCCAAAACCGATCGCTAAATCCAAAATCCATCGCAACTTAGCGACGGATTTTGGATAACGATTCCACTAATTCTTTGCGACGAACTTGTTTATCGCAAAACAATTATTAGCGATGACAATCTTGCAATGACTCGTTAATGGCCGCAAAGTAAAATTTCATAAGTTCACATAAAATCACCGGGTTGATCAAACCCTTACAAATTATCTTTACAGCCGTCCATGCAATTGAAATTTCCACCAGTTGAACCACCGGTTGGAATATTAGCCCCGTCTGAACCGACGGGTGCTAGCATGCTTACAGTGTCGGCTGTACTCAGTAATAACAATTAGTGGTAAATATTACCAAATGAGGCAATGTAGACCTAATCCCATTCAAAAACAGGCCACACGCGCTACAAAACGCGACCCATGGGAGAAGGGATGCACATGCCTTCACATTTGATTAATTAACAGTAGCAAGTTATTTCACAATTACGAATATTGTTCCTGAATACATCCAACCCTTCGGGGGACAGATGAACTCCATCAAAGCGAAATATATGAAAAAATTTCCATTTAAATTGTGGGTGATGCAAGATTGAAACCCCCATACGCCGGCTAACTGACCTGGCCCATTTATTAATGGACCGCCTTTTCATTTCCAATTTAGATTGGGAAAGTCTGACCAAATAAGCCGGGCTCATGGAAAATTAGCGCAACAGTGCTCTATCAAAATGCGCACGCTTTCGCGCACACAAAATGAATCCAACAGGACCAGATCATTGGTGCCGAGATGGACAATAATTAGCCCCGGAAATGGTCCTGAAAAGGCCAGGTCGGCCAACAAGTCTGGCAAGTCACTGAGACGAGCCCCGCCACGACCATTCCAACGCACTCGAGGATTGCATCTTATGTTATATTAAGCACGTCGTACTATCGAATCTCCCACAATCCACACATCACCTGTTCAGAACATAAGATTATACTAAACTACAACGTCACTCCTTACGCAACCCCGGTAAAGAACAACGTGCTACAGGTCGAATACATGTTGCAACTGAATCCAAACGCCAGCGGCACATATCCTTAATATCACTGTAAGGTACACTTAAATCAAATGCTGTTGAAGCCGCCCCCAATGCAAAAGGAATGAGAACTGAAATGTGAATTACCAACTCCAGAAAAAGCCAAGGCTTTTTTCAATACAGCATTAAACTGAAAATGAGTTAGAGGGCTTCCATCGAAATGACAGAAAAAAGAAGCATGTGAAGAGGGGGGCCTCCCTGCAGCAAAATCTAAAAATGCCTTAACAGGGCAAAGAAACTGGTCATGTGATTGCACCAAACTAATGACCTGAGGAGAACTGGTTTTGTCCATTTTTGTGAAATGAAAATGTATTAATACAGAAGTCGTAGGCGTCCCAATATCACGAAACTGAACATCAGAAAACTGTAACAGTGACTCCTGAAAACGAGTTTTTGAATCAGCAGTAAATTCGCCAATGCGCATGAACCCCCAAAAGGCGCCCAACATGGCTGCCCGAAACAGTACAACTTCAAACTGGTTCATATAAATATGTGGGAGGGTGATCAATATATTAGTTAACAATGAAATTGAATGATCCGGTTCAAATAAAAGCTGTAACAGAAGTGATTCAAATTTTTTTTAGCGTCCACTCACCACGTTGTCATTGTGTGTCCCTGGGAAAGCAATTTCATGGTTACGTAACAACCATGCAGGTGAGAGACAACAGAGGGCGCCATCCAGGAAGTGCATTGCAGTGCATAAAACATTTTATCATGGAATGATAAAATGGAAAATAAGGGTTTGGAACTGCCTAGAGCACTGAGCAATCTCGGTGGTCTAGTGGTAAGACATCTGCTCTAGAACGGCAGAGATTGTGGGTTTGAATCCCATCTGAGTAATATGCCTGTGGATTTAGTTTTCACAGGACTTGAGAAAGTACTGAGTATACAGTGCCACACCAGTAAGGGTGCGGGTAAGACTAAAATATTGGTACTTTTAAATTTGCAGTGAATTATGATTTTAGAGCATTCAAATTCACCTTTTTGTTGTAATTTTACTAGGTTACTGAGGATATTAATCCTGTTTTTGGTTTTGGGTTCCTTTTTTTCCCTTCAAATGCCTGATCACTCAAGAGCAGGTTTGGGTGCAAAAAGCAATTTAAAATTGAGAACATAAAGGAATTTCAGCCATAATTATTACGAATTACAATGAATATTTTTCTTAGTTATGTTGTTTTCCTTTCACTTTTCATTAAAGATGTGACTTGTTACATCACATGTATTAGGCATACCAGGAACAGTGACATTAGTATTTCCTCTTCACCGATGTATGATTAACACTAAAAATACTCTGTACTTTCTGAGGTATAGTGCTTATCTTGTATTGATAAAGTGTAAATATTAAACAATTGCACCACAATTTCCCATCAAGTTTACTGCTGATGACGAGCGCACACTTGTCAAAATGAGAATAACACCTCTACATAACATGGAGGGCCGAGACAGATTCGTGTTGGATTAACCCCTTAGTGCTAATTTAAACAGCTTAAAGTTGTGCACTCCCCTGGGAGTTGAGAAAGTTGGAAGAATGGTCTTAAAGACCGCGTTCCCACTGGATCCACAATTATGAGATCCTGACCCCGCAAAAGGATTAGTCGCAGACGTGAATCGCGGTCGCGTTCCCACTAGAGTATGATCGCGCATTGATCTCCCTTTTGGGAACGGAAGTGGATTCAAAGTTCACCAACGCAGGTCGACCAAGTGGGCAGTGCGCAGGCGCAACGTATCTATGGCGACCACACAGTGTGTTTTGAATTTCTTGACTGGCCCAGATGTCCTAAAAATTGCCCAGCTCCTCGTCCGACCATAGTTTGCCACGCTTCTCATCTTTTTGGGAGGTTTTTTTTGACGAATTTATGGGACGTTTATTGCTAGGCGCTGCCATCTTTAAAGAACGTGCACGTATGAATACAATGCATCCAAAATTAAAGCGTGGGTTTGGGATTAGTGTGGATGCGTTGTACAGAACGTGTAGTTGGTATCGTCACGTGACGTCAATACTGCTTTATGCTTTACTTGCAATTCATGTCACCAAATGCGTGGTGCTTGCTGGGAATAGAAGAAAAAAGAACACCATTTTCGCGCCATTCGGGCCTACCGTACCGGATGTTCGCCCTCAAATTGCGGGGTCTGATCGCCCTTTGCGTTCCCACTAGACTTTTGATCGCCCATTAATCCACAAGGGCGATCAGATCCCGCTTTAATCCTACTCCCGAGGTGGATCAAAATTGCGGGGTCTGATCCTGATCGCCCTCGCGTTCCCACTTACGCTTGATCGCCCTTTGATCGCCCTTTTCGAGAAATTGCGGGGTCTGATCGCCCTTTTCTCGAATTGCGCGATCAATGCGGGGTCCAGTGGGAACGGGGCCAAAGTCTGCCCTATAAACAGAAAAAATTATGTTGTAAAGCGCCTTGATCTAGCTACTAGGAAATGTGTGCTTTATAAGAACCCAGTGTTACGGTGTACTGGTATGAATACATAACTACAATACTGTTCTTTAAAAATGAAATATTACAATAGTTATATCAGTACATTAATGAAGCCATGGAGCTATGAAAAGGACCAGGGTTTATGGAAAACTTAACAATTTTTAAAATTTGTGCAGCTGACAGGACACAATTGTTTCATATTTTGTTCAGAACTTGAGTACCTCTCTTGTTAAAATCGTTTCCAGGCATTAATAATTCAATACTCACTGTTATGGGAAAACTGCATGAGCAAAACAGTAATAAACCAATTTCTATTAATGAAATGCCTGCTAGGAAAAGTTGTGATACATGCGTAGATGCTCAATGTTGAACTGTATTACACATTACCTGTTTAGCAGTGTACAGCTTAGCAATGGGTGTGAGTAAACGTATTAAGTGCTGTTCATGTTGTGTCGTCATACTGCATTCATCTAGTCCCAACAGATAAGCTAAATGCAGCATAAGTATAAGATTGCCTCTTGTTTCAACCTGCAATGACAAAAAATAAAACCTAAAATTATTCACTGTACAACAACCATAATTTGACATAGACCAGGTCTACCATTCTTCATGTTCTTAGCCACGTCAATATGACCTGCTCTCCAAGGAACATGGCTTTACCTCTAAAAGATCTTGCTTGAAAACCTAGCCAACTGGAGGACATAGAAATCTTGATCATGGTTTTGAAATAGATGTTATCTATTTGGATTATTCAAAAGCTTTTGACAGTTTGCCACACAAGCGACTCATTTCCAAGTTGAAGGTTATGGCATCCAGAGGAGAGTGATCAAATAAATCCAGAAGCCCCTAAGCAATAGGAAGCAGCAAGTAGGTGTAAGAGACAAGTTATCAGCCTGGTACATGTATTGAGTGGTGTACCTCAGCGATCTGTGCTAGGGCCAATATTTTTTGTTTGTCCTTTACATCACTGACGTGCCAGATAGTGTAACATCAACAGCCAAATTATTGGCTGATGACACAAATCTCATCAATTAAGTCACAAGAGATAGTGCAGAAGGGGGAAACATGATTCAGCAAGATGCACAACGTTGAGCAGTGGTAAGTACAGTACCTGGTTGCTTCAAAATATAAATGTATGCACAAGGGCAAAGATAACCCAATAGATTGGGAGAGCTTTGTAATCCAGTATAGAGCCTACATCCAACCATACCTTGAGTCTTGTTATTTAGCATGTTTAGGTTTTAATTTTTATATCTAGTTGTTTATTAATTTTGGTTGTGAAGCAAAGGATTCTCAGAAAAGTGAACTTAATCACTATACTAGCCAGGAACCCCATGGAGAGAAGACAACAAAGGAAATTTCAGTTTCAGATGTGGGAGGAAACCCAAGAGAAATATTCTAGGGAAAACCCAATACACATAGTGCCCTAGAGGGATTTAAACTGGGGTCCTAGACACATGCTAGAGGTGGAAGGCGAGGGAAGATACCACTACGCCAACCCGACCACCCAAACTGCATGCAGGCATTGAGCACTACCTACAGAAAGATATAAACTGCATGCAGGCATTGAGCACTACCTACAGAAAGATATAAACTGCATGCAGGCATTGAGCACTACCTACAGAAAGATATAAACTGCATGCAGGCATTGAGCACTACCTACAGAAAGATATAAACTGCATGCAGGCATTGAGCACTACCTACAGAAAGATATAAACTGCATGCAGGCATTGAGCACTACCTACAGAAAGATATAAACTGCATGCAGGCATTGAGCACTACCTACAGAAAGATATAAACTGCATGCAGGCATTGAGCACTACCTACAGAAAGATATAAAGTGCATGCAGGCATTGAGCACTACCTACAGAAAGATATAAACTGCATGCAGGCATTGAGCACTACCTACAGAAAGATATAAACTGCATGCAGGCATTGAGCACTACCTACAGAAAGATATAAAGTGTTTGGAGGAAGTGTAGAGAAGAACCACAAAGTTAATACCAAGTCTGAGAGAGGAAGCTTGTGAAGAAAAATTGAGGGAGTTCAACATCTTCAAAAGGAGACCTCATCAAAACCTTCAAGATCCTTATATTGATTGGAAGACATAGACGCCAGTGATCTTTTTTCATTCTCTCAAACATTACAAGAGGACATGGCATGTAATTCTTCAAGAAAAGGCTAAATAAAAGGTTCAATCTCAGGAAGCACTTCTTCACACAGCGAGTTAGTAAATAACAGCCTCCCAGCCAGACTTGTAAATGCTAAGACAACCAATTAGTTAAAAAAGAGCTTTGACAGACTGAAAACGGATATGGGGTGTTAAAAGGCATAAGTGCTAGTGTAAGTGCACAAGGCCAAGCGACTATAATAGCAATCAAAGTTACTACCATCAACTCTATCTAAATAGTTGGAAGACTGAGCAAAATTAGGAACTTTTAATATGGGGAGAATGAAACATAACATAAGTCTGACTTCAAGATGACAATAATACACTTCGGATCAGTGAGTAAGCAAAAACGATTACATGTTCACATGGACAACTTCAATTTAGCCAACTCTTGTGGTGAACACTATAAAGTTTGTGTCAAATCAGCCTAGACTAATCCCCTGTCTTTATTCGTAATGAGTATAGACAAACCTGAACCTTTCAATAGATTTGCTTGCAATGATACGTGTGTTTGTTTTATGATTGGTCCATACACTTCTAATCTAGTGTCTGCATATGTAGATGCTGTTGCTACTCCCCGATCTTGTTTACTGCTTACCTTTAGTCTAGCTAGTGAGGCCGTTCAGACACAGTACTAAAGTCGGTTTAACTCATGGTTCAACCCGATCGAGTTCAACTCTGTGTGTCTGAACGGTTCTAAAGTTAGTCCGAATCGGGTTTAACCCGGAAAAGTTAGACCGTCGAGCTGGGGGGGTTTATCTTTAGTCCGGATCGGGTTTATCTTTTAGCACTGTGTGTGGACAGAATAAAAATGACCACATCCGGTTAAACTCACAACAGATGAACTGCTGACCCACAGGATCGTTATGCAACACATGTGAATGGATAAACACAATGGTTTTTGTGAAGAGACAGGTTGTTGGCATAACGGGGTCGAGCTGCTGTTTGACCTCTTAAAACCAAAGATAAACCGTTTCGGGTTTAACTCCATGCTGTCTGAACGCAAGGTGTTTTTTTTTTACGACTGCCCCCCTGCTGGTCATAAAGTTAGACCGTTTCGGGTCTAACTTTAGTACTGTGTCTGAACATGGTCAATGTCTGCATATGTAATGGGTGTTGCTAAGCCCCAATCTGGTTGACTGCCTTACTCTAATCCAGCTAGTGTCTGCATATGTAATGGGTGTTGCTAAGCCCCAATCCGGTTTACTGCTTACCACTAATCTAGCTAGTGTCTGCATATGTAACAGGTGTTGCTAAAACCCAACCTGGTTTACTGCTTACCTCTAATCTAGCTAGTGTCTGCATATGTAACAGGTGTTGCTAAAACCCAACCTGGTTTACTGCTTACCTCTAATCTAGCTAGTGTCTGCATATGTAACAGGTGTTGCTAAAACCCAACCTGGTTTACTGCTTACCTCTAATCTAGCTAGTGTCTGCATATATAACAGGTGTTGCTAAAACCCAACCTGGTTGACTGCATTCAGCCCTGTTCGCACTGGACTTATTTTTGGTAAACTAACCGAGCAAATGGGTAACTTAACCATTTTAAGTCCAATGCGAACAGCCCAGGAAGTTTCCCTCCCAGGTAACTTACCCGACCTGAATAGGTAGTTTAACCGACCCACGTCTGCCCGGTTAAATTGACCAGGTCTGTTTAACCGAGCCGAAAAGTTCAGTGCGAACGTGATCTGGGTAAAAGCCGTCCCGGTAAAAAGCCACATCCGGTCCTCCAACCCGCCGTGCCACACGTAGTGTACACGATTATGTAAGTATTTACACGTCCCACGCACATGTAATTTACACGGACAGAAGTTCAGTTGCACTCTCGCTGTCATGCATCCCGGTCAAAGGTCACGGCAATAGTGCCCTCTTGTGTCTGTCCTAAGTTAGTCGGTTAGTTTTACCGGTCGTGTCGGTTAGCTTACCCCATCAATAATCAAAGTGCAGACGCTGGTAAGTTTCACCTATTGGAATGTTAACCACGGTCTCAGTAAAACATTAATCCAATGCGAACACGGCTTTACTCTTCTCTAGCTAGTGTCTGCATATGTAACAGGTGTTGCTAAAACCCAACCTGGTTTACTGCTTACCTCTAATCTAGCTAGTGTCTGCATATGTAACAGGTGTTGCTAAAACCCAACCTGGTTTACTGCTTACCTCTAATCTAGCTAGTGTTTGCATATGTAACAGGTGTTGCTAAAACCCAACCTGGTTTACTGCTTACCTCTAATCTAGCTAGTGTCTGCATATGTAACAGGTGTTGCTAAAACCCAACCTGGTTTACTGCTTACCTCTAATCTAGCTAGTGTCTGCATATGTAACAGGTGTTGCTAAAACCCAACCTGGTTTACTGCTTACCTCTAATCTAGCTAGTGTCTGCATATGTAACAGGTGTTGCTAAAACCCAACCTGGTTTACTGCTTACCTCTAATCCAGCTAGTTTCTGCATATGTAACAGGTGTTGCTAAAACCCAACCTGGTTTACTGCTTACCTCTAATCTAGCTAGTGTCTGCATATGTAATGGATGATTGCCAATCTTCTTCCCAAATGCACATCTTCTCTGGCTGTAATCTCTTGCAAGATGAACAATCCTGCAAATAGTTGAAACACACACTGTGGGTAGCAGCATTAAAATGTAATACAAATGTAAAGAGTCAGCCTTAGGTGTAAATGTATGACTCATGGCTTTTAAATTAAAATTTATTCTCAGCATGTGCTTTATTTTGGAAGCAACACCTCATTCTAGCAAAACCCCCAGTCCAATGTTGTTCATCATATAAACCTCCAAGATATTAATTGAGTGGGAAAGGTGATTAGTGAAGACGTGATTTCCAACAAAAGATGTCCGATCACATTCTATTCTCCCAATATCACATCTGAACGCATAAACACATTTGTATTAAACAAGTAACATCCCAAATCACATTTTGTACCCATTCACCTACCCAAAATCATATCCAAGGATTCAGTCATAAAATACAATAACACATCTTGAGTCTGTCAAGGTAGAAGTCCAGAACAAGATTAAGAGGATTAGAAGATTATTTTGTTGGATTTGATGTCTTAATCCTTGGATGTGATTTGGGGTATAGTGTGAAGACAGAATGTGATATTTGGAAAGGTTCCAGAATAGAATGGAATTTGGAGTTGTATTACTTTTAACCTAGATGTCCCATTGGGAGATTGGAATGTGATTTTGGACATCTACTATTGGAAATCACATCTTCACTAATCACCTTTCCCACTAAATGGCAAAATCACCGGGAGGCCAATCTAGGAAATCTTTAAGTTCAGCAACTCTGTGAAGTTTATGAGCTCTTAGCGTCAGGCCAATCAGTGTATAGAAACAGAAGATCAGCTAAAGTAAGTAAGTCAGCTGTTTACCTTCTCATGAGTCCTACAGAGGAGAGTGAGTTATGATAACGAGAAATTGTGAGCATAGAGCTGATTCCTGAAATCCCTCGACCTTCATCAGACACCTATACATGAGAGCAAAAACAAACAACTAAACATCATACCAAAAAAGAACCTGTAACCCAACCTACCAACCTACCATAGTTTGGTAGCGTAAATTTGTCTCTGTCAATAACAAGATGTTTACAGCCTTAAGTCCTGCTCAACACAGCAACTTTCCACTAACGTGACTCACATCAGAAACCCAATGTGACCACTGAGCCAGCACACTTAAAGCCATCTGTTTCAATCCTGTCTGATATTGGTGTTATCTTCCCAGATTGACCCGGGAGTATGCAGGTGTTGGAACTTGATCATTCTTCCTCTCCCTCACACTCCTCCTCTCCCTCATTTTTTCATCTGTCTTTTTTCCCCAGTTTTCCTGTCTTACTATATGTGGGATAACACCCTTTGGAGCAACAATGTTTTAGTTCACTTTTGTTGTCCCTGTCCCACAAAGTATTGTTTTGTCCTTTTTGTTGGGCGGTTTTCTTGTGTCCTTCCCCAGATTGACTTCTCTTACTTGCATGCTCCCTTCATACACTCGTTTTTTTTCCCTGTGATAATAACACTGCTGTTCTCTATGCTTGTCTAGTTGCCCTTCCGTCTTTTTTGCACTTTGCTATTCTGTATTTTTTTTCGAGGGGGGGAGGGGGAGCTAGGCCCTATGTTTCTTGCTTTGATGTTTTCTGTTTTGGATTGCTAGTTCTTCAATTTGCCTTTTTTAAATGTTATCGTATTATTGAAAGATAGTAATAATTTCATCTCACAATGCAGCTATCTAAATAGCTTGTTTACATTCTATAAGGGATTTGAATATGTCTGACTTTTTGTCAGAATGTTGAATGTGCATTCTCAAATGGTGACTATTCAAAGCATTAAGAGTCTATTGGTTTGAGTGTCAAATAAAATCCAATTGACTTTCATAAAGGAATTGTAAAAAGAGCTACATACCAAATGTGCAATGGTGCCATCAAGTAAGAGTTCAGCGGTAGGGAGTTGCCTTGTACCAAGTTTATTCTTCAATCTATGGATTTCCATTCCATTGAGATTGCCATCTGTATTCCTTGTTTCCACATAGAATAAGGATATACCCTTGGTGCCCTACAGCACAAATAATTAATGACAATTAAGACAACTTATTACAGTGCAAGATCTTTAAGCCAGATGATAAGTAAAAACAAGCCCCATGTAAACTGAACAGAGTCCATGCATGATCTGGCCCTTGGACCAGACAGATGGTTAAACAATTTTACAAATACACTATGCACAACCTGTCAGGTCCATGTACACATCTGATAAATATATTGCCTACAAAGGTGCATCAGTGATTGCTCAAAACATTGCAAATGGTTGGCACTACTTGTAACCATCTCCCTTTTATAGCTCCATGGTGTACTGCATTGTGGCACAGGGGCACAGGAGATGTTCACAATTAAATACAAAGTATGTATATTGAGCATTCCGAGGCAACACTTTTAAAGTTAGGAAAGTTGCTTTAAAATATTTGCCTCTTATTTCATAAATTTTAGTATTTAAGTTAAGATAACTAGAACAGCGAAGCTGCCACGGTGAGCTGCCGTTCGCCAGATAGAAGACCAATGACTAATTGCAATAAGAAGTTATGACCATTTAAGGTTTTCATTGTTTTAGCTCATTCAACTGGAATCAGTGACATAGAGTTTGGTTTTTGTTTAAACAATTTCTGCACGTCTGTTGTGTTGTTGTTCAAATTTAGTTCTAAAATATCCAACGTTTAGTCTAAAGTTTTTTATAAAGTCCCGAGGGCACAATGTTCAACATTGTAAAACAAACTTCAACATTTCTTTTTAAATTCTGAAAACATTTCTGCAAAAAAATTGTTGAGAAACGCAATACATGGCTGTCATTGTATAATTAATTCACTTAGGGCTTTTAGAATCCATAAAACAACTGAAAACATAAATGTTGAAGCTTGATGCTAAAACTTTAACATTTATTGAATGCGGACGGACGGACCGACAGACAGATGGAAATTGTCATTACATAGGCTCTCTCTGCTTCGCAGCTCGCCAAAAGTAAGCTTTAATCTAAAAGAGAGAGTACTACCTACTGGAAGGGAATTGCCATCTTTGTCCACAATACGAGCTAATGTGAGTGTCATGTCAGAATCCGTGGCTGAGGAGAACCATTTATAGCCATAGAGTTTATAGGATCCATCATTTTGCATGACAGCTACTGTTTCTGTACCATCAGCTGTTTGGGAAACAAAACCAAAAACAAACTAGACTTACTATATCTGTTGTAAAACAGATCATAGGGCTTTTCATCACTGCATAATGCACACTGTCAACATTAAATGGGACCTGTTGTTAGTAACAAAATTAACTCACTATGCCTTAGCTACTTACTACAGTCTATTTTGAATTGTCGATGGACATAACTAGTGTTATTCTGATTGGATTTGTAGTTCTGTAGATATTAAGCTGTAAGACCTCCACCTTTATTTTGATGTCCCATGACCTATAATTCAGCATGACATCACATGTTAACAGGTGGAAACTGCACCTCTAAGGTGATGTGTCTTGACACTTCATGAGGCACCATATGTGATTTCAAATTTTAAATGTAACATGACTTGAATACATGCAAGGTTTCAGCTAGATCGCACATTTTTTCTGTAATATAGATCTTGTAAAACTACAAAAAAATAATAATAATGTCATATGAAACACAAGCTGACGTCATTATAGAACCTCACATTTTTGATGCAACACATCCTGGCTTGAATACATGCAAAGTTTCAGCCCATATGAGCTTTGAAGATTACTTCATATGACATTTTATGACGTCACCATGACATGACCTCACCATGACATGACCTCAAGTTGTAAATGTAACACATCCAATATAAATAGTAAACTTGCGGGTACAACCATGTGTAAAAACTCTTTGAGGGAGTGTTGGCTCTGAAAAGAGCCGGTTTGGTCTCGACGTTTCGAACAGTATACTCTGCTCGTCTTCAGGAGAGCAGAGTATACTGTTCGAAACGTCGAGACCAAACCGGCTCTTTTCAGAGCCAACACTCCCTCAAAGAGTTTTTACACATGGTTGTACCCGCAAGTTTACTATTTATATTTATATTTATAGTTACTCTTATCCTCCACACCATGCAAAGCTTCAAACACCATTTAACACATCCAAGTTTGAATACATGCAAGGTTTCAGCTTGATCACACATTTATTTCTGAAGACATACATGTAGATCTTGTAAAACTGCACCTTTAAGGTGATGCCATGTAACACTGGATGCCACCATTATAGCAGGACCTCAAATTTTGGTATCCTGGCTTGAATACATGCAAGGTTTAAGGTTGATCGCACATATCTGATAACTGCACCTTTAAGGTGACACCACGTAACACTTGATGACATAATTATAACAAGACTACAAATTCTTGATGTAACACTTCCCAGCTTTAACACACGCAATTGTAAGGCTTCAGCTTGATCATAGATTTTTTCCTGTAGTTATAAATTTTTTTAAATGGCATCTCAAAGGAGATGTCCCATGTACTTGATGACGCCATTTTGGCGTTGCTCTAGGGGACACAAACTCTTTGCATATACACACAGTTCATCTCCTATGGCGCCATTGTGATGTCACATATTTTTCCCATTTTGATTTTCCCCTTTCTGTGCATATTTCTATGAGTTACTTAAGCTCATTAAAAAAGAATTTGATTTTAGGACCTTCCATTCTCTAGATATTTTTAAAAATGTTTCACATTGACAATTTTAAACATCCATTGAAAAAGTTTCATATTGACATCATGAAGTGGCCTAAATTTGTTGATGTAAAACATCTCTGCTCGAATACATGCATCTTTAAGGTGACCTTAAATGTAATGACGTCACAATTACATAATTTGTACTATAGACACATCTTTGCAGCAATATTGTGTAGCTGATGTCATTTAACAGATGTCCTTATACCAAATCTCAATACATTTGTACATACTCAAGGATGAGTAATCAGATTGTTTCACACATACCAGTGGATATTGTATTATGCACAATATCCACCGACATATAATGAACATGTACATACCAACATCAGATCCACCACGTCTCTCTGTCATCCATTGACCAGATGTCCAAAAATAACTGCCATCTCTGGAGATTAAGTGAGCAAAAGCTTTATCCCTTTGAGCTGGGTACTTGTCTCCAAAGGTCTAAAATTCAAACAATACATATAATATATTATATAAGTCAAAACAGAAGTGCGTGTAGTTGTTCATTCTGTGTATACCGTAATGGTGATTGAACACAAATAATTGCAGTAAACTCAGGCAAAATAGGATTGCACACAAATTTGTTCACACCACCACCCAACCCCACCCTCTCCCAAAAACTCTAACATTTATTATGGGGAAAAAAGCAATATAGCAACTGAAAGTAGTGAAACAGGTGGTTCATTTATAACATGTATAAAGCAATTAGTAGAGGATCTTTAGTCACATGTTCAAATTTCCCCAGTCTTGACCAAAGTGGATCTTCATTGCTGTAGGAGCAATGCTGTTTTCTATCTGTCTATGAACAAATGTGCACTTCCATCAGCAAATCAGAATGCTCAGGAGAAACAGACATAATATTTAAAGGTGAGTCATAGATTGATTTTGTAAATGTAATGATGATTAATAAAGGCCAGATTATCATCAAAGATAGAATAAAAGTCACCTGTGAAAGTTTCAGCTGAATACAGTGTCTATTTATTTAGAAAAAAACTGTCATGGTGTGTGCATGAAGAACATTTAATTAATCCAATGTCATTTTTATGTAATAACTAATGATAAAAATAAAATAAATTTAGCACACAATTAAAGACAAGATATACCCCAAGGTGCTTTGAATACAAATACATGAAATAAAGCATTCAAAACAACAAAGATATACCAACAGATGAATTTTAAGAAGTATCAAATCAAACATACAACTTGGGAGGGGGGAATAAAGGAAATACCATAATGTACAACTCTCAGCATTTAAGCACATGATCATGTAAAAGCATATATGCTTTTACATGATCATGTGCTTTAGTAAAAAAAGACTGAGTTTACATATCAATTATACATTATACAATAGAACCAGCAGTTGACACATACATGGCTTATCTAACCTTGAAGAATTTAGCTGCTCCATCGGTCATTGCTACAGGGCATGAATACAAACCAGATGATGGAGAAAACATCAACATCTTAGCTGCAGCATACACACGACTAATAACAAATAGAAACACATTATAATTTTATTACACAACCTGGTAGGCTACATAGTAGATTTAGATTAATTCACTATTATTGTTGTTGGAGTTGTATGCTTTCTAATTAAAGAATTTAAACAAATTAATAAATAATAGAAATGCCTGCAGTATTATAAGGTTGTAGATAGACTGGATCAATAGCCACCTCTCCCAGTACCACAAACCATTATCTGGAACTGTCCCTTAAATGACTGATAAAATTATCATTATTTTATTTAACTTGTGCACAATCCTTATCATGCTCAACTGAAGTAACACACATTATAATTTTGTAAACTTGCAATTTTTTCGCCAGTTTGAATGTTGTAATTAGCAGTGAGTACTGGTAACATGTACAGATGTAATGCATATAAACTATGTTCATCATTAATTTAATGAGTTAGCCTAGCATTGTAGTGTTTATCATACATCACCATACAATATAATGTACATGTGCTACATTAAGGATCACTCAGCTTTGACCCAACATTTCAGGCAGTGAACACCTGACCTTCAAAATACAGCAAGGCAATATTTAATTTCAGTAAAATTCAGTTAACATTAATGTGCACACATGTACCTATAAGGGCCAAATTCCTGTTCATATGGTATAGCAATAATGCCTTCTTGAGCAGTAATTATTTTCTGTTGTTTCCAGGCAGTAGATGTAAGAAGATGATCGATTCTTTTCCCCCATGCGTCATATGTCTGCAGAGTGGGAGGGTTTAGTTCACATTGTCTGCCCAGCTCATCAATCTCTGCACCGACTCGCTCACCAAATCTCTCCAAATCTGGTCTTATCTCACTCAAAGTCTGTAATGTTAAAGAGTCAGGAACTGAACAATGAGAGATTTGCTTTTTATATCAGATCATTTCTTCACAATGCCCTAGTAAGCACATTACACTAACAACCTTACAAATTTTCACAAAATCAGGAGGTTAGTTTTCCTGGACGTTATCAAATTCATACACGTGGTATTTTGTTTCAGCAGGATGAAATGAATTGTTTATTGGAAGTATCTTTCTTGTGAAGTAGTATAAATATTCCTCCAGACAAATGATATAAATTAAAGAAAGCTTTCAGTTTAAAAAATAATAATTCTTTTCATCATCACTACCAACTACATTTGATCTATGGTCTATATAAAAAAACCGATACCATGGCTATTGGCTCTGTGTGTGCAAATTTCCAATTTCACCTAATCCCCTACTGGTTTTGCTACTCCAAGTAGATAAAGTTACTTTGGAAAGTATCATTGAGGTTGGGGTTGGGGTTGCATGGTGGTAGCAGTGGGTTGGGGATGGTTGGTGGTAGCAGTGGGTTGGGGATGGTTGGTTCAAGTGGTTTCAGGGGCATGTTCTCATTCATGGGACATTTATTGTAGATACTGTGCAATGTTGCATCAACACCAAATCAAAATGAAACATTTTTCTTGGCAAAATTTTGTCTAAATTCCAGCAGCAAAGAAATTTATTTTCAAAGAACAGAGACAAACTCATCACATCTTGAGTAGCTTACAAGTTACAGGTAGTTGGAACAACACACAGTGACAATGATAGTTTCAATTCTCACTTTATGCAAAGAGACCATTAGACTGAGTGGGAAAAAAACAATGTTAGCTAGATCTGAAGCAGCATGGTTATTAATACCTTTTCAGGCACCACTCTCTGTAGATAGTCCTTTAGAGAGGAATCTTTCTTGTACACATTCCCTAGACATGGTTTGTCTTGATAAAAATCACCCCGTTCAGCCTTATAGAATGGCTGACAGGCTGGCACTGTATCTGGTTTAGAGCCGAGCCCATTGCCATGTACTGAAGATGTCTTCATCCGTATTGCAGTATTGATGCCTGGAATACATTGAACATTCCAGGTAGTCTGTCTAAACACAAAACAAAAATAATGTGGTAAAACAACAAATATAGTGAGTTATCCAATAGCATAAGTTATTGGAATACAGAAACATAATGCATTATACAATAAACCAAAAATATAGAAAGCAGACATCATGTATTCCATGAGCACACGTGGGTATTAAGTAAAGTCTGTCACATGCCAATAAGGCTCATCAGGCCGGTGTTTATATCTGGTTTCATTGGCACTAAACGACTGAGAATATTTCTATCCCCCTGGACAGGATTCCAGTCCATCGCAGGATACTCCCCAGCTCTCACCAGTACTCATTTGAACTCCTAGGTGAAGAGAAGCAATTATGATAAAGTGCCTTGCTCAAGGACACAAGTGTTGCCACTGACCAGGCCAGGATTCGAACCCACATTCTGTAAATTACAGAACTTAAGTACACCGCCCTAGACCACTCAGCCACTACACCCCACGCGTGGGTATATTTAATAATACTCCAACAAGCTTGCTAACAAAAGTAAGATTGACGCAAAGCAGATTTGTTTTATATGTATTTTCTATTTTTTCGTGGGTTAACCCTCATCCGGTTCTTCTCAGAACCATCATATCCAGATAATTCTGGGATTCGGGCAACTACTCAGTTCTAAAACTGTCCTGCTTATGAAGTACTACCTCTGGAGGTAGGAAATCGGCCGGAACTACTTTCACTTTGTGGATCATGGGGACTTCTCATGTTTAACTTTACTGCCAAGGAGTGGGTTTTGAATTGGTCTCTGAAAAATGTGCATACGTGTGATGTAAAATTGGAGGTGGGTTTCACATTAACATGGTAATTAGAAGCTGTACCTGACCGCTATTCAAAATCAAACATCTCGACTATATCGCACAACTTACCAATGACACACCCAACCTTACGGACCCGGTTTGTGGGGTCCTTTTATTGTTGTTACCCTAAAATTCCCTTTTCTAAAGAATTCCCCAGTGAAGTACAAGTTGAACAAAGAAAAACTTGGTGAGGTCCATTGTTCCACTGTGTAAAAGACCCTAAACTGCACAAGTACCCTTCCATAAGCCCACATGAACACACACACCAAAGGACATGTTGGAAACAGAGCGCGATTATCTGCAGTGGCTTTTTTCGTTCACACAACATGCAGCAACGCACAGCCCATTGTTCACACTGCACACAGCAATGCATGGCCTATAAACAACAGAAAGGGCCCATAAAACTACACGCAAAGACCCTTTTTTTTGTGGCTCATATCATGGTCAATTCTGAATGAATAGAACCAACCTCACAACACATGTAACAGCTCTTTGGTAATAATTATCAATTTTATAGAAATATTCCTCTTCAACTGCAAGGTCTAGGTATTCTGCCACTATTGCATATTCCAAAAAAAATAACTAAAAGTTTAAAACATTGAACACCAAAACCTTAGATTGCGAATGTTTCAACTTGGTTTCCTTTTTCAAATTTGTATTTGTGGGGGACAGTGTTGTTGGGCGCAATCTTTGAAGCTATCCCTTTTTTAAATTTGCGCAAGCAAATTTTGTAATTTGCTTGTGCAAAATTTTTGAACTAAAGGCTGAGGCACGAAATTGACTAAAACTTTGCAGTTTGCATGGGAAATAGCGATGGCTTAAAAACATTGGCGTGGTTGATGTCATTGTCAGACTAGAAACAAAAACAGGATGCATTTCTCTTTCAAACAAATGGTCAAATTTGTTTTTCTTTTTTAACAGAAAGTTTGTCAACAACTTGCATGCAGCACAGTTTATTTATCACGCAGGAATCTGCCGTCCTTTGTCACAAGAAATTCTGAACTTACAGTTCTGAGCAGACCCATTTCTCAACAATTTTCCCAAGATTTTTAACAAAAGTGCCACTTCAGACAGAAGTAAAGATCCAGCAGAATACTACTACGAACTTACATCTTTAACGTCTGGACAAAAAGCGTATATTTTACGACAAGTGGTGAGAATTATGGTTGAACGGAAAAGATCACGCCGTGCTCAAAGTTTGTGCCCGAGCTATCCTGCACACATTTTTTAACCATGCAAGGAAACAAAGTTTGCAACGTCACAAAATGGCAAACTGGGCAAATTAAAAAAAAAAACAACTTAAAAGATTGCTCAACAGTATCGAATGTCTTCGAAAAATATATTATTACAATATCAAATAGGGTGCTTATGTTGAAGGATGAAGTAAGGTCCTTAACAGTAAGCAATAACTGGGATTCACATGAATAATGTCCTGAACCCATGTTGTCCCCAAGTAATAACACTCCAGAATATTTGTCAAAGTGATCCAAAAACTTGAGAGCGAATGATATGTTCTAAGCCTTTACAACATATAAAATTGAAGTTAATAAAACAGGCCTGAAATTGGAGGAAAAAGAATGATCACCCTTTTAGAGAATAGAGGAGATATTGGCACTCATGGTAAGCAAGCAGTGTCCAGAGACTTTTAGAGAATAGAGGGGATATTGGCACTCATGGTAAGCAAGCAGTGTCCAGAGACTTTTGAAAAATAAAAAAATGCAGGGCCAACCTCATCAGCTGCTCATTGCGATAATCGTAACCCTCCAGAGGATGGACGGTTACGATTATCGCAACTAATCAGCAGCCATTTTCAAAATATTGGCCTTGTTAGGATTAAGCTTTTGTAACAACTCCATCCAAAGAAATATCAAAATTGGGCATACTTAATAGTGGTGGGCAAAGTGGGTGGTCAGGTACGGGTCAACTATGTCCGGAGTCAACTAGGTCCGAAGTCATCTCGGTCCGAAAGTCAACTCATTCCGGAGTCAACTCGGTCTGAAATAAACTCGGTCCGAAGTCAACTCGGTCCGAAGTCAACTCGGTCCGGAGTCAACTCGGTTCAGAGTCAACTCGGTCTAAATTCAACTCGGTCCGAAGTCATCTCGGTTCGGAGTCATCTCGGTCTGAAGTCAATATGGTCCGAAGTCAACTCGGTCCGAAGTCAACTCGGTTCGAAGTCAACTTGGTCCAGAGTCAACTCGGTCCGAAGTCAACTCGGTCCAAAGTCAACTCGGTCCAAAGTCAACTCGGTCCAAAGTCAACTCGGTCCAAGGTCAACTCGGTCCGGAGTCAACTCGGTCCGAAGTCATCTCGGTCCAAAGTCAACTCGGTCCGGAGTCAACTCGGTCCAAAGTCATGTCGGTCCGAAGTCAACACGGTCCGAAGTCATCTCGGTCCGAAGTCAACTCGGTCCGAAGTCAACTCGGTCCGAAGTCATCTCGGTCCAGAGTCAACTCGGTCTGAAGTCAACTCGGTCCAAAGTCAACTCGGTCCGGAGTCAACTCGGTCCGAAGTCATCTCAGTCCAAAGTCAACTCGGTCCGGAGTCAACTCGGTCCGAAGTCATCTCGGTTCGGAGTCAATTCGGTCTGAAGTCAACTCGGTCTGAACGGAGTAGGCCCCCCCTACTGGCAATGTAAAAACTTAATAAAAACAATAAAACAGGCATGTTCCTTATCAATACAACCAGCACTAAAAATTACCAAAAAGGAACAAGATTAATGGGTGAACATTGAGCTATTCTGACAGCTGTCACTCAATAAAATAGCACAAATCCAAAGCCTATGTAGACTTTTCTCAGCTTAAGTTTTCCTAAATAGATTTTGTATTCTTTATTTTGTATAATTTATTATTAAATGCAAATTTACTTGAAAGTTTTGTTAATATTATTTCCAACCAAACATTTTCCTGAATTGTCCAACATTAAATTCTAAATTGTAAAATTAGTACTTTTTAGATATTCTTTACTGTATGTGTCTTTCTCATTTTCAGAAAAAAAAGTCTTACACAAACTGCAAAGGGAAAAAATATGTCTAACACAAACTGCAAAGAAAAGTTCATGTTGGATTCAAGTCTATCATCATCTCTTTTCATTGGGGGACTCCTTACTCCTAGAACTATGTGTGCGGTTGGTTCCGCTATCAGCAGACGATAGCGGAACGAACCGCATAGTTCTAGGAGTAGAAGACCATAGTTCTAGGAGTAGAAGACCATAGTTCTAGGAGTAGAAGACCATAGTTCTAGGAGTAGAAGACCATAGTTCTAGGAGTAGAAGACCATAGTTCTAGGAGTAGAAGACCATAGTTCTAGGAGTAGAAGACCATAGTTCTAGGAGTAGAAGACATATTTTGGTGAATCTGGTGTTCTATTTCTACCTCCATGATCAGGGCCCAATTTCATAGCGCTGCTTAACTGGTAAGCAAATTTTCGTGCTTACTGTAGCAGAAAAATTTGCCAAGGCGTAAGCGTATTTCACAGGTTAGCAAGAAAATTAAGCGGCCATCTTGCACGTTCACCATGGATTTGCATTGTGACGTCAACCATTTTCGTGCAGTAAGCACCAGAAGGTTAGCATGCCTTTTCGTGTGCTTACGGTTAGCAGGGCTATGAAATGGAAACCGTGCAGTAAGCACAGAATCGGCCGTTAAGCAGCTCTATGAAATTGGGCCCTGATGGAGTTGACATACTCCTAGAACTACGAGGGGTCGTGGAGACAATAGCTGAATGAACCTTGTAGTTCTAGGAGTAGAGTTGACATACATACTCCCTGTATGACTTTCTTGTTTAGAACTTTGCGAGTCAATTTACGCTGAGCATACAAAGTTTGGATGTTTTCAAAGGAGTCTTGGCTAAGTTTTTGCGCCATTTATTGTGTGCCCTTTGGCTTTTTTGCTTCTTTCTATTACGGGGATAGGACATGGGCATCAATGACATCTTTGATTTTATTTCCAAAGAGAAGATCGGACATGATCTGGCTACGGTATCATGATGATAAGGTAAATATCTTCCACACAAATGTTAGGCAAAAAATTTGCCCAGGTTGGACTCTTCCGTTGCAAGTGTAGTGCAACAGTTATTTGACATCCAACGTACCACTCACCAGCATTACCAGGGAAGCGAAAGTTCAAATAACACGTTATCGTTTAGCTCTACCATGGATAGATCCATCCATGGCCCCACATAGTGCCAAATTGGTACTATTTAAAATTTAAACTAGACATTCAGTGTTTGTTTACTACAAAAACAAGGTGTTCATGATCGATGTCATCAAATTATGATTTAATGATATTTTATTTTACCAACCCGATTTGTGGTTCAGGAGTAATATTTTGTTCCAATATAAATCTTCAACTTCCGGTTTAAACCAAAAGTTAGGTCAAATGAGGTCATACTGTGTAGTTCTAGGTAAGTCCTAGGAGCCCTTTGTAATGCCGTGTAGTTAAAAAATCCAATATGTGGTTCAGGAGTTATGATTATTTCAAATATTGAATTTGATCATAAGTAGGATTTGCATGGTGGAAGTATAACTAAGTAAGGCTTGTGGTAACACCATGTGGAAATCTCTTTTGAGTAGTGTAGGTTCTGAAAGAACCGGTGGTTAACGACTCAACGTTTCGATCAGTATGCTCTGATCGTCTTCAGGAGAATGCTGGACTCTGTTGCTTGATGCTGCTTGAAGAATAAACTGGTAGCTGGGCTTGGCTCGATGGTGCGCGAAGGCGGGAACAAAAGGCGGGTATCAAAGTCAAATTGGGTTGCATTCTGTGTGTCATTTCTTAAGTTGATAAATACTTTCCCAATGATGTAAAGATTGTTTACAAAATAAAATGTGTGCTTTAGAAGGTTTTTTTTTTTTAAACATTAATTTTTAACTTCCGGTTTGAACTGGAGGTCAGTGTTTAATGAGGTCACACTGTGTATCGGTTATTAAGTCTTAAGAGCTCTTTCTGATGGCGCATACTTGATAAAAATACAATGAGTGGTTGAGGACTATTATTTGTTTAATTACTAATTTCATCTTTCGGTTTGAACCAGAAGTCAAGGTCAAATGGCATAACATTCTGTGTATCGTTTTCTCACGTGTTACACACCTTTCCAATGATGCATAGATTGTAAAAATCCAATGTGTGGTTCAGAAGTTTAATTTTTTTGAAACGTCAACGTTCAACTTCCGGTTTGAACCGGTAGTTAAGGTCAAACAGGTCACAATTTGTGTTGCGCGTGTTTAGTTTATCAAGACCGTTCGGACAACGCATGGATTGTAACAATCCAATGTGTGGTTAAGAAGAATTTTTCAAATATTACACGTACTATCATTAATTGGGTGTGCAATATGCAATGAAATAGCGAGCGACGCCAAATGTATTCCTACATATGTATCTCTACAGTACTCAATACAGTACATGTCAACCTTAAACGGACACGGGCGAGTTGGTCTATAAAAAGCGTTTGTAACTGTTTGTTTAGACCAACTCGACCGATCCAAGGCAACGTGTCACTTTAACTACACACGTGCATTGTACACGTGGCCGGCTGTAATAGTGTAAGGCCTACAGGTTCGGCGTATGTGTGTGAGGGCCTATACTATCATGTGTTGTAATACACCGTGGGTCAACAGACACGTGTGCTTTGACGTCCAGTTTTGACCAAATGCAAAGATTAAAATGTTATTATATCTGTGCAAAAGTTTGAGTAGAATCACTCTTCTATAACGTGATGCAAAATTTATGTTGAAATATAACGTAGTTTTGAGATATGAATTTTTTGAAATGTTCTGTGGAAAGTGTTTGTTGACCTCTTATCGACCTATCCGATGATGTGTAAATTGTAAAAATCCATCGTGTGGTTAATTAGTTATGATTTTTTTTACAAATATTGAACTTTGATTTCATGTAATTCAATACCCGATAACGTCATCATGACATCATCAAAATCGTGTCGTCTTGATACTGAGGTTCAATTGTCTGAGGAGTTTCAATGTTCAATTTAATTTAAATCTATAGTTATGCTGTCAAAAAATCACTTTTTGAAGGATTAAATCGAAGGCAGACTTCGACCTAGGGTAACAACCCGGAAGTTAAGGTCATACGATTTTGGGGTTTTCTTTTCAAATGTTGCCCAATCTTGACAGATGCCCAACTATAAACATCATAGCTTTCAAATGCAATGAAATACAGCGAAGGGAATTTGGTCATATTTCAACTTTGAAAACCTTGTAATTCGACACTTGATGACGTCAACATGACGTCATGAAAACTATACTGTCCTCATATTTAATATTAAGGTTAAATTATCTGATGAGTTTCAAGGTTCAATTTAGTTTCAATCGTTGAGTTATGTTGTAGTGTAGAGTCGAGTTCTATAGCTACGGAAGAAGAAGATGGAGACGGAAAAACCAGAACAGAAACAAGAGGTGTTCCGTGTTCGTGCACGAATTGCACGAACACCTAAAAAATTATGGGGCTAGTTAGTGCATAAAGTTTAATAAACATGATAAAACTCTATGGCCATGGGCTAGTGACAGTGTAGCCCTGGTAGTACATGTACTAGTAGTAGGACGTGTCTTCAGTGTATGTTGCACTACACTGACGTTGTATAGACCTTATCGCCAATCCGCCTGCTGGTTGATTTTGCTGAAATGGCCGAAAGGTGTTGTGGGAAGGAAAGGGAGCACAGTATGCCCCTTTTCCCTTCCCACAATGCCTTTCAGCCATTCAGCAAAATCAACCAGGGCCCAATTTCATAGAGCTGCTTTTTAAGCAGAAAACAATGCTTAACAATTTCCTGCTAAGCAGAAATGAGCAGGATCGATACCAGTCACAAATTGTACACGTGACATGGTAGTTTGGCTGGTAACCTTATTCTGGTAAGCAAAATTGTATTGTGCTTAGCAAAAGCAGCTCTATGAAATTGGGCCCAGGCGGATTGGCGATAAGGTCTAGTCTATGCAACGGAGGAGTCCAATCTGGGCTAGTGACAGTGTTAAGTGTAGTTAATTTGTACCGTTTGCTTGGCGGGCGATACCTGGATACTTACTTGACTAGCCCTAGCTTGACATGCTTGACCCAAGCCAATTTTGTTGCCATCCTTGATGGAAATTTATTTAGTATGTAATTATCATTCAGTGAATTTCACAATCATGTCTGTCTCAGCCCGTCGTTATGTACAGCCGTCAGCATATACAGCGTCTTGACGATCATACCGCGGCGGCTTTCCCCCAACCCGACTGGATGTTACTTTCCAAACACCAAAAGTCGATCGCTACTCATGTATAAAGATCCGAAGTAAATGGTAGTCGGCAGAGTAGTAATACGTAGACTCGCTACACTGCTTTGAGCTTATTCTCCCTGAGAAGTGTTTTTGTACTTGGCTTGGGTAGGATAACCAGTACAACGATCAATTCACAAGTGTTATTCCGTTGTTTGTAGGTTTCTGTTTTTGATTCAGACAATTCTTAATACCTTTTTCATATAATTGAAAACCAAAAGTCGCTTATATTTTATAAAGCTGCCTTAAATTTATTTTTAAATTTTGAATATTCAATTCACAAGTCCCGTTGCTGAGTCAGCGCGTGTGTACGTGTGTACGTGTACAATAAATACACACAGCCATACGGATCCGGTTTAGTGGGGTACTGCTATTGTTGTTCTATTATTCCCTTTTCTAAAGAATTCCCTTGTGGGGCCCAATTGTTCCTATTGAAATTACCTAGTGGGGTCCATTTGTTCCATTGTTGACAGGACCCCACAAATGCCCTTCCGTGTGTCCACGTACACGTAGACACGTATAAGTACACGTACGTGTACGTGTACAATAAATCAATGCCACGGGTCGATTAGTAAAACAGTTTTCTCAACACCTTATCATTAAAATTTGACCAATCAAAGACAAGGGATTCATGTAGTATTGTAGATTTTTTCATATTTGTTAAAGTTACCTTACATTTATTTTTGATTTTTGTTTAATAAAACTAACGATTGACTTATTTACTCTGTAACAGACTTTGCGTGTGTACTACGCTGCCGTGCGTATACATACACGTTGAAATCTACGCCAGGGGTCAATTTGTAAAACGGTTTTCTCAACACCTTATCATTCGAAATAATCCAATCAAAGACTAGCATGACATACACTAAGGTTTCATGTAGTATTACTGATTTTTTTTCATAATTTTTTTAAGCTGCCTTATATTTATTTCTGATTTTTTAATATTGAAATTCACCATTGACTTTGCGGCAGTCTTTGCGTGTGTGCTACATTGCCGTGCGTATACATACACGTTGAAATCTACGCCAGGGGTCGATTTGTAAAACGGTTTTCTCAACACCTTATCATTCGACCTAAGCCAATCAAAGACTAGCATTACATACACTAAGGTTTCATGTAAATTTAATGACTTTTCATAATTTTTGAAAGCTGCCTTATATTTATTTCTGATTTTTAAATATTAGAAGTCACCATTGACTTTGCTGCAGTCTGTGCGTGTGAACTACGCTGCCGTGCTTATGCATACATGTTGAAATCTACGCCAGGGGTCGATTTGTAAAACGGTTTTCTCAACACCTTATCATTCGAAATAAACCAATCAAAGACTGGCATTACATACACTAAGGATTCATGTAGTATTACTGATTGTTTCATAATTTTTGAAAGCTGCCTTATATTTATTTCTGATTTTTGAATATTGAAATTCACCATTGACTTTGCGGCAGTCTTTGCGTGTGTACTAAGCTGCCGTGCGTATACATACACGTTGAAATCTACGCCAATTTGGGTCATTATGTGGGAATGGGAAAGAACCACTGATCTCTAGTATACTGTAAGTATAATAGAGATGGAAGGAACGTGAGTGCTATCCTCGGGCAACAATTATCTTTCAAAATTAATTGTTGTAAAAATGTCATACTTATACAATGTTAATCCAATCAAATCAATTGTTTCTAAATTACTTTTATCTTCGAATATGTTTACAAATTTCCTGCGTTGACATTAATCGTGTTCACTGTCATTAAAAAAAATGTGTCATTGATGATGGCTGCATGTAGGATTAGCCAATATTATGCCATGATAGTGGGGACACTAAAAACTAAGTAATTTTTTTTTACAACATGGCCATGCACATCGGTAAGTAATTGTCAACAGTCAACCAATAGAGGCAGCCAACGTTACTTCGGTAGCACAATGATACTTAATCACGTCTTACTATGGATAACTAATGTTCGACAAAGCAAATTTCAGTCTCATTGTCAAAATCGAAAAATAGCATATGAAGACCCTTAAAACCACTGTTGCTTATTTCGATTGCCAAAATTAAGATAAGTCTGATATTAAACACATAGAACAATTGCCATTATAAAACGATAATCCAATGTTTCAACGTAGTTTCACTACTGAAAACGGAATCAACCATGCCGCAAATCGGACGTGTCGATTGAAAACCAAAGGATGGGAAGCATTAACTATCTTAAAACAATGAGACGATCAACAGGATTGTTTTCATTGTTAACAGGGGAACATAAGCTCCATCCGTATCAATACAAAATACACTAACGATTGATAACTACGTTGTATATCTGAGCTCACTTACTATAAACTTTGTAACCAGTTGGCCTACCAATCTCCAAAGATTTGTTTAATGACATAGTGTTTCAAGTCGGGAAAAAATACATTTGAATAATGATCAGACATAATATTCTGGAATACGTTTTTGGAATAAAAACTAGAAAAAAGGACAAACGATACGCAAATGTAGGCTACAGTTGATGATAGTTGCGTGAACAATGTACATAGACCTACATACTGTACATGTATGCCTACATGTACAAGTACATGTGTGTACATGTATATCACTCAACAAAGCATGCATGCGTGTTAACAACACGCTGCACCAGTTCTGATTATGGTGGGTTAGGCACATCTTTACAAGTACAATTAATTGGTAAAATTACTTTAAACAAACAAAATCACCACAAGAAAATATCATTGTGTCAGATCAATCAAGTATCTTTCACAAAAACGCCTTCTGTCTCATATAAAAAGGAGGGCCTTTTTTAAAGGTAACAAAATTGACCTAAATTACTTGATATAAAAAAAATTCTTGCCCAACCACATAATGAACATTTTCTGCGGTTTCTCAATTTTTTGGGAGAACAGTTGCATTTGATTTGATTAATGAAAAAGAAACAATAACATACAGGTATGATTGTCTAGAAAAATGGGAAATGTATGATAATCACATATAAAGTTCTGATTGTTTTCATATCTAAGACAAATTAACAATTATATGCAGGTCATCGCTCCAATTAAAAATAGTTCAGGTCAAACCACATAATGACCCAAACCACATAATGAAAAAAAAACCACATAATGAACACAAGTTTAGGCTCAAACCACATTTGTGCAGGATCGGACCATATGAAGTGAGGAATCAAACCCTGCCCCGCCCAGTGGCGTAACTAGACATTTTCATTTGGGGGGGGGGGGCAAGTGGGGGCAAAGATTAAATTGGGGGGGGGGGGGGCAAAGAAGTGCAAGATTATCATTAAACATGTTAACTGATAGTTGATACACACCAATGCAGTTCTAAAACAGTCTACATAGTTTGCAGGTAACAAAAGATTGCGAAAACAACCAATCTTAGAGAACTTGTCATTTTTATAAGATAAAACTTTTCGACTGTATACAAGGATTAAATTACCAACAGTGATTACCAGAATCAGAATCTTCTGTATTTTCCCGTCTCTGCCTCTTAGGTGTTGGAACACGAGGCAAAGACGGGCGCTTTGATATGGAGAAGAAAATAATGGTCTAAGCTACCTTTTTCGCTGGCCATTTTTCGCTGGCCATGCGTAGATTTCAACGTGTATGTATACGCACGGCAGCGTAGTACACACGCAAAGTCTGTTACAGAGTAAATAAGTCAATCGTTAGTTTTATTAAACAAAAATCAAAAATAAATGTAAGGTAACTTTAACAAATATGAAAAAATCTACAATACTACATGAATCCCTTGTCTTTGATTGGTCAAATTTTAATGATAAGGTGTTGAGAAAACTGTTTTACTAATCGACCCGTGGCATTGATTTATTGTACACGTACACGTACGTGTACTTATACGTGTCTACGTGTACGTGAACACACGGAAGGGCATTTGTGGGGTCCTGTCAACAATGGAACAATGGACCCCACTAGGTAATTTCAATAGGAACAATTGGGCCCCACAAGGGAATTCTTTAGAAAAGGGAATAATAGAACAACAATAGCAGTACCCCACTAAACCGGATCCGTATGGCTGTGTGTATTTATTGTACACGTACACACGTACACACGCACTGACTCAGCAACGGGACTTGTGAATTGAATATTCAAAATTTAAAAATAAATTTAAGGCAGCTTTATAAAATATAAGCGACTTTTGGTTTTCAATTATATGAAAAAGGTATTAAGAATTGTCTGAATCAAAAACAGAAACCTACAAACAACGGAATAACACTTGTAATTGATCGTTGTACTGGTTATCCTACCCAAGCCAAGTACAAAAACACTTCTCAGGGAGAATAAGCTCAAAGCAGTGTAGCGAGTCTACGTATTACTACTCTGCCGACTACCATTTACTTCGGATCTTTATACATGAGTAGCGATCGACTCCTGGGGCCTTTCTCAAACCTCGGCTTGGGCTCCGGCTACGTGCCGGGGCTCCGTGCCGCGCCGGCTCTGTGCGATACAAATACACGCTGCACCAACAGTTTATAACGGAGCCCAAGCCGGAGACGGAGCCCAAGCCGAGGTTTGAGAAAGGCCCCTGGTGTTTGGAAAGTAACATCTACCGATACAGACAAGGACCAGTCTATTGTAATACTGCCTCCCTGTCACCGAATTATCATCCTCGTTCCCAGGGGTGATCGATCTCGCCGCGCCATTTTTTTCCCAACATGCCTTGCTCGATCATAACCCCTGGAATTGGTTCATTAAAATGTGCTAGAATCTAGCACATTTTAATTAGGCCTGAGCCGATCCATTCTATGCGCGTGCTCAAGTATGGTAACGCGCAAAAGAGGCATCAAGTCAATGAGCAACTGGTCCTCTGTCATTCTTCTGTGATTTTGTGATATGTCTAACTGTATGCAGTTCAGGGTGACCGTGTAAAAACATGATTCATTTGAAATGGAATCGCGTCAAAATACTTGCATTTTCACACGCGCGTACTAAGCGTCCTACAAGCGCCATACATGCGCTCGAAAGTTTTTAACAAGCGTGCGTGCAAAGTAGTCACCCGTGGGAGCCAATCAGGGTTGTTTCTCAGTTCATCCCTACCAGGGGTTAGTGACGAGAGGTATTGATACGGCGCGCTGCCCATGGTAGCGAGGCTGCCGAATTATAGACCTTTCCATTGTTGATAAACAAACTGCGCTGGTTGGCATGGACCGCCGAATGTTATTAAAACATTCAATCGTGTTAACAGATGTTTTAACAAAATTCAACATTTTCGGCAAACTTCTAATTAAATAAAATACCTCCCATGATCGGTTGCTTTGTTTCCAATAAATTAAACACTATTTTTTAATATTTGTGTAACATTGTTACAAACTGTAGCTATCTGTTTTTGTTTTGCATTTATGGCTTTTCATAGTTTTCCAGCCTGGGTTGGCAAAATCTTGGGCTGTGACGTTGCAAAAGAAAGGTCTATAGAGGGCCACTTCCGCATATCATTAAAACTTATAACAAATGACCATGCAGCTTCTATAATCTATTTCAGACACTCAGGCAGAAAACAGAGCTATGTGGAAAAAGTTGATCCCTTTACTTTACTGACCTGGAGATGACAGCCTCGAATATGCTTCTATGGGACCCCTAAAACAAGTGTACAAAGTTTGGTGCTTATAATCCGGCGTGTCACGATTTTTTCCTTACGTGGTCGTGGGGCATACAATCCTGTTTGTAAATGCCTGCTGCGCTTGTGCGGCAATAAACTGCACTAACAGATACTCCCGTGGATGTGGAAAGACATTCCATCTGTAAGTATCTACAGTATCTATTTTTCGTGAATGTTTACTTTAAGGGAATTTCAGGCTGAAAATGTGTCCACAACATCACACTGTAAAGTCATATAATTTAGAGTTTTTAGACCATGGCAGGCTTTACGTTTGGGGTTACAATCACCTGTCTGAAAATGATACTTGTAACTTGCCCTTTAGTGTTTTTGGTTTTCCACCGTTTTAACTATTTCCTTAACTACAGTGTACGATATTTTGTTAGAAACTAATATTGTAGGTTTAGTAGGCATTGGTGTTTCAAAGGCCTGATCAGTGATATTTGGTGGTTGAGTATATGGAATCTGTGCATGCTATATAATCAGATTGTTTGTGGCCCTGTGTTTGAGTAAAAAGTGTAAAATGAGAATGTAAAAATCATTCATAATGTGGGTTTTGAAACAAACTAAAATCTGTCTACAAAACTTGGCGTAGAAAAGAGAGATAGCCTCATCTGCTTACACGATTTATCCTCTTCTAGTTCATTATGAAGTAACCCTCAATCAAAAAACTAAATCCGATGTCTCAAACACATTCTTGAAGTGCATATTTATTTTTAATATTTATTTATTTATTTATTTATTTTATTATTTTTTAAAACCAAGTAGGGCCTATGTAAGTTGTAGCCAGGAATCAATAGTAAAGTGTCTTCTGTCCATTTATTTCAGTTTTCCTGTTCGTCATTAAGCCAGAGATGGGTTGTAAATATAAAGTGTGACAAATGGAAGCCATCTTCTGTTTACAGAAAAATTATGAAAACAGTTGTATTTGTCCCCAATTTTTCATGAGCAAGATGGTTGTCACATATGGAGCACCGTAGTTTCAGTTGACCTGTGACCTGTGTGTCATAATAAACGACACTCTTGATTCCCGTACATGATTCTCCGTTGTCAGTGTATTACATGGTGTCAGAATTAAGGAGCCCTTAAAAGTGTTTTACAGGGTAAAAGAACCAAACAAGTTCGACAAAGGAATGAAGATAAGTTCCTGATTTCGTCACTATAAGGACATTGAGTGAGTAGCCAGAAATAATTGTGAATTTTCGTGAAGAAAATCTAGTCTTTCCACACACGTGATCGACAACACGTAGCATTATAAAGACACACGTTCGTGAAAGTCGTGATCAAACGTGGATAAGAGCAAGCAGTAAATCACGAATATAGTGCAACGGACAGCCGTACGACTAATTCTGAATAACTGTAGGGTTAAATAACTCACAAATAAGCTATAGTTTTACCGAATTTTAATTGAATTTCGGCACATATACTCATCTCATCGGCGAAAATAAAATCTACGGAGAGAGACATCAAGATGTCAAAAGCGGACAAGCCTAGCATGAATTGGCTTGCCTCTGATCTACACAAAGAGTGGAAACGCTTCAAACAACACTGTGAATTCACATTCAAAGGTCCTCTTGCTTCAAAATCAGAGGTAGAGAAAGTCAACTACATGATGACATATATTGGAGACAAAGGGAGAGAGATTTATGAGACTTTCACATGGACACCTGGAGTTGATGACACCCCAGCTGAGAATGACACTCTGCAAGGAGTTTGTGCTAAATATGAAAGCTACGTGGCACCAAAGAAAAATCAGATCAGAGCTACAGTGAATTTCCATCGAAGAAAGCAACAAGATGGTGAGAAATTTGATGCCTTCGTTACTGATTTGAAAATTCTTGTAAAGGACTGCGGCTACACAGACGAAGACCGCATGATCCGTGATGCCATTGTATGTCATGCCTTGCATTCTAGAGTCAGAGAAAAGTGTCTTGACAAAGGTGATGAGCTAACCTTAGACATAGCTATAAGAATTGGGCAAAATCATGAAACATCACAAGAAAGCCTGAAAATCATCAGCAAGGAAGAAGACTCGAAAGTCCCCTCCGTCAAGAAACGCCACTTCTCGAAATCAGCTGAACAAACGCGCAAAGGAGGAAATACAAGAAAACCCCAACCCAGACGCACTCTAGCTGATAGAACGCAACAGAGGCATTGGAAAAGCAGCCAAGGTGCCCAATCAAGTGACCAATTATGCAACAAGTGTGGGTATAGCTCAACACATAGTAAGTGCCCAGCTAAAAACGAACGATGCAGCATCTGTCACAAGTTAAATCATTTTGCAGCAGTGTGCAGCCAACGCAAGGCAACACATCTGGTTGATGAGACAGAGATCTACACATCAGATAATGACTCTGCATCCGACAATGATTATGCTCATCTGATCAGCTCAGTTGGAGATAACAATAGTCATGAATGGTACGAGACTGTCAAAGTAGCTGGCAAATCTGTGCGCATGCAAATAGACACCGGCGCTGTCCAAAGTATCATGCCACACAATGTCTTCATCGCTATCGGCTCTGATCTGAAGTTACAGCCAACAGTGCAGAAATTTCAGTCTTACTCCAATCACCCCTTAGATGTGAAAGGATGCGTGAAGATACCAACACAATACAAGAACAAATCAGTGGATGTTCTGTATTATGTTGTCGATTCCAACAGGAAGCCACCACTCCTGTCTGGAACAGCTAGCCAACAGCTACGACTCATCCAAAGAATCCACAGCATAGATAAATATCCAGAGCTGAAGAAAACAACCGGTACACTCCCAGGAACGTACTCACTGAAAATAGACCCGACAGTCACACCAGTAGTACACGGCCCAAGGAGACAACCACAGGCGCTTAGATCAAAGATAATCAACAAATTGGCAGAGATGGAGAAAGATGGCCATATCACCAAAATCACAGAGCCCACAGACTGGGTTAGCTCAATGGTGACAGTGGTCAAGAACGGCAAAATCAGAATATGTACCGACCCGAAAGATTTGAACAAAGCCATTAAAAGGGAGTACTACCCCATCCCGACAGTTGAAGAAATAGTAGCGGCAGTTCCAAACACCAAAGTATTCTCCGTCATTGATGCCAAGTCGGGATTTCTTCAAATTAAATTAGACTACGAGTCCAGCCTCCTGACAACGTTCAACACGCCAATCGGACGCTTTAGATGGCTGAGACTCCCATTTGGCATCAAAAGTGCGCCAGAGATGTTCCAACGCATCATGAATACAATGCTCGAAGGCATAGACAGTGCTCGTGCAGTAATGGATGACATTTTAGTTGCCGGCAAAGACGAAGCACAGCATGACAAGATCATGAAGGAAGTCGTCAAGCGAGCAACAGAGTGGAACCTCAAACTAAACTTTGACAAGTGTCAAGTCTAACAGCGGAAAGTTAAGTACGTTGGACACTTGGTGACAGAGAATGGTCTCCAGCCTGACCCTGATAAAGTGAGAGCAGTCAGAGAACTACCAACTCCTAAATCCAAGGAAGACATCAGAAGGTTTCTTGGAATGGTACAGTACTTAGCCAAGTTCATTCCAAACCTTAGTGCTGTCGATGCTCCACTACGAGAGGTCACGAGCAAAGACACAGAGTTCCACTGGGACAAGCCACAACAACAGAGTTTTAACAAGCTCATAGAGATGTGTAGTAGCACACCTGTACTAGCCTACTACAATGTACGCAAACCTGTCACAATTCAGTGTGACGCTAGCAGCTTCGCTCTTGGAGGCGTTCTTCTTCAAGATGGTAGACCCATAGCATACACCTCCAGAGCCCTGACTCAAACCGAACAGCGGTATGCCCAGATAGAAAAGGAGATGCTAGCCATAGTACATAGCTGTAAGAAGTTCCATCACTACATCTTTGGCAAAGAAGTTACAGTAGAGAGTGATCACAAACCACTCCAAGCCATCTACAGCAAGCCACTACTTGCAGCACCGATGAGACTTCAAGCTATGCTACTAAGACTCCAACCCTATGACTTAAACGTGACATACAAGCCTGGCCGAGAAATACCGATAGGTGATGCACTCAGTCGTGCTAATCTACCAGATTCCGAGCCAGACATGAAGCCAGTAGTAGTAAACATGACTGACTTCATTGCCGTAACGCCAGTACGATACACACAGTTCCAGAAGTGCACAGCGGACGAGCTAAATGAGCTGCATTCCATAATCCTCAAGGGATGGCCTGACACAAAGGATGAAACTCCTCACTCCATCCGACAATTCTGGACTTCAAGAGACGAACTGTCAGTATCTGATGGAATTGTCTACAAGGGCATGCGCATTGTTGTACCCCCAAGCATGAGAGCTGAGATGCTATCACAAATCCACGCATCACACCTTGGCATTGTTAAATGCAAACAACGAGCTCGAGAAGCCCTCTACTGGCCTGGCATGAGCGAACAGATTTCAAACCTCGTTCAAGACTGTCATCTGTGTAACTCCAACCAGAACCGTCAACATACAGAACCAATGAAGCCCTCCAAGGTTCCCGAACTACCATGGAGCGAACTAGCCTGTGACATATTTGATTTTGAGCGACAGCAGTACATCGTCACCATCGACTATTACTCAAAATTCATAGAGGTAGACAAATTGCCTGATATGAGCACAGCAGCCGTTGTAGATGCACTGAAGGCACAGTTCTGTCGTCATGGTATTCCAGAGAAAATGAGGACAGACAATGGACCTCAATACTCTTCGTCTGAGTTCAACAATTTCTGCAAGGACTATGAAATTCAACACATCACTTCATCACCTTATCATCCACAGTCAAATGGTGAAGCAGAACGGGCAGTACAAACAGTGAAACGCCTATGGAAGAAGTGCCCAGACAGACACATGGCTCTTCTCGATTATCGTACAACACCGTTAGCCAGCTGCAACTTATCTCCAGCCCAACTACTGATGGGACGCCGACCCCGTAACAAGCTACCAACATCAAAGTCACTACTTCAGCCAAAGATAGCAACCCAGAAGTAAAGCATCGCTTCAACGATGACAAAACCAGACAACAGTACTACTACGACAAAAAAGCTGGTCGAAACCTTCCAGCACTCATCTCTGGAGATCCAGTTCGAATGGGCCCACTATACCTGGTTCAAATCACTGGCTCCCAGCAACAGTCGTTGATCATCACTCAACACCTCGCTCTTATGTGGTCCAACACAATGGCCGCAAATACAGAAGAAACAGAAGGGATCTTCGTCTTGCCACTCATGAAGCTAACAAACCTCTTCATCGCACTCCAGCAGATTCAGACCATGTAACCTTGCCAGTAACAACACCAGTTGGAATCCAAGCAAACACTCCAGCAGCAAAACCCCCAGAAGGACACTCCACCCCTCCAAAGTCAATGCCCAAACCCCCTGAGCCCACCACGGAAACCAGCATTGCAACCCCACCGACCTATGTGACGAGAAGCGGACGCCTCAGCAAACCACCAAAACGCCTGGATTTGTAGAGGATCTTCTTTCTTCAAGAGTTCTTCTTCAAGATTTCTACATCAGATTTACACTTGATGAACAATTTGGTTCAGTGATAAAAAAAGAAAGAAAAAAAAGAATCACGATTCTTATTGAAAAAAAAAGAATCTTGTTTTTAAAAAAAATGTGAGAAGTTTTCACATCCATTTCTTATTATGTTCCGCCCCCAAAAAAGGGCGATTGACCGTTTTTTCTTCTTCTTTGTTTTCCTAAATAGAAAAAGAAGAAAATATTTTAGTTGTTTGAACTTTCAGCTTTTGCTCAAAGACATCTCAGATGTGTTGCAACTATAAGAACTATCAATGATGAGCTCTCTGGACAGTTGGACAATTGTGTAGCTTACACTTGGACTCCAAACATTTTTGATTTCAAAGACTTTTTTGTGCTTTAAAAAAACATGAAAGAAAAGGAGATGTCACATATGGAGCACCGTAGTTTCAGTTGACCTGTGACCTGTGTGTCATAATAAACGACACTCTTGATTCCCGTACATGATTCTCCGTTGTCAGTGTATTACAATGGTCACTATTCATTTCTCATTTCCCACAATTGTTGCTTATTTACACGTTGACTGCCGGTCATAGATTCGTAGGGCGTTCCCATTTGCCAAGTGTGGTGCGCATGCGCACATACCAACAGCAAAAACACTTAAAAAAAATATTTTGAACCGATACAAATTCTAAGGATGTATGTCCTCACCATTTGAGGCGTTCTCAGTGATGCCAGTGTATTCAATTAACATTACAAAAACCTTTCATTCTCTACGAGTATACTCGTAGTGGCAGAATCCGTTACACCTGTTACTACGAATATACTTGTAGTCAACGTGTTAAGCTGTTAACACATGAACATCTGAAATTATGTGGATAGGTTTTTGAATTGATTCATTGATTGATTATATTTATATATTTTGTTGCATATAATTTCCTGATGTCACATCTTTGTTCTACAAAAGTTCATACACTTAAAATTAGATCTTTCACTTCGTATTAAATTATGTTAATAATACTTATTTAGTTTGGGTAACACTTTGCATCTGTGTTTCAAGGGAAATGGGTGTGAAAAAAAATTTGATTTAAATATTTATTAAATTTTGTATTATGTACATGTATGTATCTTACAGAATAAGAAGAAAAGAAAGTGTCCCAAAATACGTCATCCCCCAAGTGGACGACTATGAGTGACCAGACACCGCTTGAAGAAGGCTCAGCTACACCAGTCATCACCACTCCTGCCAGTGAAGTCTTCTAATCTGTCCATCATCCAGCGAGAACACTCCTACTTCACAAGTGAAAGTCCACGAAGTATCAAGTGTAAACTTTACCAAGCTTGGGACAAAATAAGCAACATGAAGAAACAGTTGAAATTCACCCAGCAGAAGTCACGGCGTCTCCGTAAGCAAATTTATTCTTTAGCATCCATCGTCAAATCACTGCAGTCAAATCACTGGGTTTGTTAGTTATTGGTTTATTATTTATTTTGTTATTTACATATATTTATTTATATAAACAAATTTGTACAATATTTTTTTATTTATTAGATTTTTCTTGATTTTATGTGAAATATTAGTTTGTTATTTTATAGTGTGCAGATTTTTGCGAAATGTAAATGTTCAAAAATTTCTACTTGGCTTGGATTGGAAAGAGAGTCACAGTGTAAAAATTTCTCTTGTACTAATTTGCCTGAATTCTTAATTTTTATTGTATTTTTTTATTTCATTATTTTTTTATAGAAATGATAAAACCAGTTTGTTGTAAATTTATAATGAGCAATTACAGGAATAAATACCATTTAAACAACTCATAACATGCTTGTTTGTTCTTCAGGGGGTTAAGCCAGCAAGGCATCCCGGGGGAAAAATGGCGCGGCGAGATCGATCATCCCTGGGAACGAGGCTGGCTTCTATTTATTGTTGACGCAGTTGTTGTCATCGCCAGTGTAGAAAAAAAAAACCCAAAACAAACAAAACAAAACAAAAAACAAAACCAAGTTATCCGTTAGGAAGGGGAATCTACCAGCGTGATTGTCCCGTGATTCTTTACAGTTCAGGAGCAGACCTATTTCTCGACATTCTTCCCAAGATTTTGAACGAAGGTATCATTTCAGACAGAAGTTAAAATCCAGCAGAATACTACTTTAAACTTGCCCTTCTACGTATAAATTATTCCCTTAAAGATCACGCAGTGTTCAAAGTTTGCGCCCAAAGTTATCCTGCGCAAACCTTTTTATATTCATGCAAGTGTTCAAAGCTTGAGGTTCAATGTTCAAAGCTCCAATATCGATGTTTGGGGACTGATCAGGGCCGCAAGCACTGAAGTAGTCCAGGATGACCTCCAATTCATAAGCTTGTACACAACACCATAATCTGCTAAGTACACCGGTTGCATAACTTTAACCATGAAGTGCACTGTCCAAATTCCATCACTGCACTGAACTTCTACAGGCAAAGAAACGTCAGGTGAAACACTGAAGTACAAGGATGCCAAAACGGACGATGGTCGGGGGAGGGGGCTGTTTTACTTGAGGTTTTCACAACGATGATCAAGCACTGACATTCCAACACGTCATGAGAAGGGCTCTTAGTCATTAAACTGTAACGCTTTCTGCGTAAAATGTACACATCATTTTCATTCTCCTACTCATTAGACACTGTCCCACACCAATTAGGAACACCGGTAAACTGTGTTGTATGGGTCATGGGATGTCACTAGGTTTAATCTGAAAACAACCACACATGAAAAATAACAATAATATGTGCCATAAGAACTAACTAACATACAAAGTATTGCAAAGAGCAAAAATTGCTTGGAAATACAGCCATTATTTAGTAAACTCATAGGACAAGCAAATGATGATTTATGAATAAAGGGAAGACTTACGACACTGCTGAGCTTAATGATGACACCAGCACAAAAAAAGAAGAAAGACGTCAAGATTTGATGCACATGTAAACAGCAAAACTATTGCAGATTAATTGCCGAAACTCTGCTATGTCTGACAATGCCTACAGCTCATAATGTATCTAAAACTGTCTGCTCCACACAGACATTCACTGTGCATGTGATCAACAACCATCCTCAAAACAAAGTATTACAATTAAAGTAAATCATTAAATGAGTCAATAATTAACTGGAGCAACATAGCAATTGCACATCTTCATGGACCGAGGTGAGCCTGCGTTGCACCGATAACTGGCGTTATTCATGAGCCTCGAAGTGTGACGCAAGATGTTCAGGCTTAGCTCTACCTAATCTTGATCATGGCAACACTAGATTTTGTATAAGTCACCATAGAGAGGGCACAACATCGACTGGCTCAGAGCGACTGGGCAAGTCTACAAATTTGAATGTTTTGATCTGGATGCATGGGTGATATATCTTCTCCAGTAATTCGTGTTGCGATATCGGCGACTACATTAACAAAATGAACAACACCAATCACGACTAGCTCTGCTGCAGCTCTGGGATGAAAGTGCCCCCTGTGTTAGGAGAAACAGGGGAAGTCAAGCCAGCCCCTCCCTAGACTGGTCCCCTGTCTTTATCCACAAAGATAAAGACAGGCACGAATGGTCTTACAAACCCAAAGGTTTTATTGGATCAGAGTAGACATACAAATGGCGTGATACAGCCGGAATATGTCCATCATGCATTGTTGTATGTGATGTGTAGCGCACCATGCGTGGAGAAAAAAAAGTAGGTCTACACTCTAACAATATCGCACATAGTTCAGTTTGAATGCTGGGTTATCCATAAAAGTTGTATGCATTGCTTGGCGTGCATTTTCATAGGATTGCGCACTACACATTATGCACACACACACACTAGGCTGTAGTCAAAATGCATGTGATGAGTGTAGAATGTGCACAAGGTCAAAGGTACATCTGGCAGGATCTTCCCAGGTGCTCAAGGCCAGTGGAAACCAGTCAACTCGCCCCCCAGCAAAGTCACCCACTACAAAGTCCCCCCTTAGCAAAGTTGCCCCTCACAAAGTCACCCCCTACTTTATTTGCTTCATTATTGGGGTGATAGAAATCAGGATGGTTATTTACTTTATGAACTTATTTTTAAATTGAAGCCTGTAAAATGTTTGTCAAATTGTCTTCAATTTCAACTTTACTTTAAAAGAACATACTTTACTTTATTGGGGTGATAGGGTAGTTATTTACTTTATTTAAATTGAAGTAATATTTTAAATGATTACTTGGTTTTGGGTTTTGGTGTACGTGCATGCTACATAATTGTCTTAAATTTCAAACCCTAGCTTTTTTTCACATTATTTTACTTTACTTTATTGTGGCGATAGGATGGTCATTAATTTTACTTGTTTATTAAACTTGTTTTTAAATTAAGGTAGGCCCCCTATTGTTTTTTACCAACTTTTTGACAACTCTTGCAGATTAGAGCCTCTTTCGAAAGCTAAAGCCAAAGCCTTTGTGAAAGACTCTGCAAGAGTTGATGAAGCATCACGCCGCATCACTTTGTGGAGTAATTCAATTTTATGAGAACTGATAAGTTATAGTAGATGGAATCAAATTTGTGACAACTTTCCAGGTAAAAAATCTTTCTTTTTTTCTTGTAACACTCCTAACAGACATAATGTCTGACCCTCAGCAAACAGTAGGACAATCTGATTGAGAACATGGGCTGACCTACATTTACATATGATATAGACTTCCATAGAATTTTCTGGCTGAATATTGTTAATTTTTTTTATTAAGCAAACACTGAATGGGACCAGTTGCAAGTTTACATCACATGGCTTTTTGTATGGTAACCTGTCTTTGCAGAGCAGTTTTTTTCTGTGCTATGCAAAGATGTTTGCCGACATAGCTCTATGAATTTTGGTCTGGGTTGTTATATGCATTAATTTAACCAACACTCAAAGGTAGTTGTTAAGACTCTAGATTGTAACAGAGTAGTGGATTAATAGCTATCAATTTAAGCAACTTTACAATGCATTCAAAACGCTCTGTATTGTTTTGCTGATTTCATTCCCATTTTAAATTTAATCTACTTAAATTAATAAAATGATGAAAACAAAATTTGTGATTTACGCCATAAAACTTAATTTAATATACGGTGTCAGGTTAAGTCATAATAATGCAATAGAGGTTTAGAATTGCAAAAGTCCTTTGAGGAGACATAAAGGGGAGGACAGCGCAAGAAATCAAAGGGTGGAGAATGTTTCAGACAGAATTTTGTAAGATTCCTAATCATTGCACAAATTCAATCATTGTTATGAATCAGATCTCTTCAGAAGTTTTCATAGTGCTGCTAAACATTTCTGTATTTTGTTTGTGCGTCATCAGCATTGCTCTTAATTCTGTAACAATATTATCAGCAGAGCCAACCTTAGTTCAATGATTAATTAGTATATTTTAGTTGAGTGTACACATATTTTCATCATCTTTTTAAGAAATCATTTACAGTAAGCTGAAGCATAGTATTTTGATGTGCTCATTGCATATGGTTTCTTTGAAATGAGTATGGTCTGTTTGAACTAGAAAAACAATATCAACTCAAGTTTTTGGCCTACGCTGGTGTGTGTTGTAAAGCACTGAATACTTACATGTATTAAAATACTTTGTAATCCTGAGGAGTGTTGTGAAATGTAGGTCACAGGTTTGATACTAACCTAAGGTGTCTGTGGATTGGGCATTTCTGCAGGTTCTGATAGCTGTAAGGGTACACAGCAATATTTATAATACACTCGTGAAGGGCAACATTCAAGTTTTTGTTTATCCCAAAATGCAAGAATTACATCAAATAAATAGAAATTAAGTATTAATGAAACGAAACCTGTAAAATTGGTCTAAGAAGACCAATTTATTGCATCACTTACACCGACACAATAATCTGTGCCAAAATTATTTAACAGTGTAAGCTTATTTCAAACATATGCAATAAAATAAATGTGCTCTCTTGTATGTGACACAGCAGGTGTTACAATTTAATATGATACAAAATAATTAAATATTGTACATTCCATTTATATTATGCGTGGCATATCACCTGACAATGAAATTGCCGCAGAGTGGTGGGCATCTTTCTCATCTGTAACCATTAGGAATACAATGTGTTGTTTGATTCTATGGACTGACAAACAGCTATATTGCAGGGTAGATGGGGCTTGACTCATTTTCCCCATGATGGGGATATTATTATTTATTTTCAAGCACACTTAAATCCTCGATTCTGATTGGTCGAGCCATGGCAACAACAGTGTGATATTATACTGTATAGCACAATTAATATTGCACCATGCGTGTTGTGCTGTTCAAATTCTCATGTATTTTGCTTTTTTAAGCAATACAGTGTCAAGTTTGCTTGAAGATAAAATCATTATCTCATTCTAAGCATGGGTCATGGAACAATGTAGTGTGTCTGTGTGCCACATACTTTTGACCTTGTGGTATGTGGGACACAGATGCACAATAACTAATATAATCCCAAGAATGATTGAAATACAAAATAAATATACACACTTCTGCATCCCACATGCAACAAGGCCAGAGGCTGAGTTGCATACGGGACGCAGATGTGCTTTATTTCCACCAGAGCACACATAATAAAACAAAATTATCCTCCTGCAAACTTGCAAGAACAGAAAGATATTTGTTATTTAGTTTGTACAAATAGCAACTTAAAACAACATGAATTTGATTTCGCCTTTGAGAAAGACTCCTTTGTTTGAAAATATCAACTCATAAACAACCTTTTAACTCTTTTGAACTTATTGTAAGAAGCTTATACATGTCAATACATTTAATTATGTAGAATAGGCCTTTAGGATAGGAACATTGGAACAAAATGCACTGCTGTTGTCTAAGCAATAGTGAGGTTTTAAGTTTGCTGGAGAATAAAGAGAATTATTCTATGAACTGACAGATAACTTTAAACTTTATTACAGCTAGAGATAGTGGAGTAGAGGCTTGATGTAATATTACCCACCACAAGGAATACAAATTATTAATTCATGCTATAGACTGACTCTCTTGTACATCAGCATCTTCAGTGTGAATGTTGGTCTCTACATTACTCTCACTGGTACTGCCTGAACAATAAACAAGTAGACAATACAGAGAGGTGAATAAAGAGTAAATAATTGAGGTTAGTTGAGAAGAAAAGGTAAACAGAGTGACAAACAAATGAAGAGTATTGGTGATAGAGGATGAACAAATACACATGACGCCAAAACGACCTAATCAGATCTTTACATGCTAAAACCAGGGACTCAATTTCATAGAGCTTTTAAAATCTTACTATAATTCTCGCAATGTTGCAAGTATGTATGTATCCATAAAAGGCTCTCTTCTTTTTCATTATAAGGCATTGAAAGTTGTAAAGAGCATAGACAATGATCCGGATGTGTTCTAACCTATGAATGAACAAAATCCATTCAGAAATGATCAACATATGAGCAAAAAACCCATAAAATCTATAGATTTGCGAGCTTTTTCTCTGCCATGTAAAAAATTGGCTGCATGTTGTTGCGCATAGCGCAAACAAAAACCATTGCAAATGATGGCATTTTTAATGGCCTTTTTTTACAGTTATGGAACCCAGTAAACAGACCCCAAAAAGTAACCAGTTTTGAAGGTGAATTTAACGTGACATTTTGGTATGAATAATTTTGCACCAAATCGTCACGTTGCAAACACGTTTTTGTATGGATTGTGGGGCACTTAATGACTACGTTCTAATTGGCTTAATCACGTGAATAATTAAAGTTAATTCCAAACGTTTTTTTGACAAGTGATTTTAAGGTCAATATTCCCTAATATTCACAAAAACAATTAACTTGAATCAAAACTTTGAATTACTGGTGCCGAGAAAACGTGATTATTTGGATGTCAAACATCGGCGATTTCGGTTGAAGATTAACCAAATAATAACTGGTAAATATAACGTGTTGTTCACCAAACACAGACGTAGTCATCTTACCAGTTAAAAAAACGAGATAATTTGGTCCTTCAAAGAACTGACTATTACGTTGGAAAAACATCAAATATTTTGGTTGAAGACTAACCACAAAAACACTGGTCAAAATTACGGGTTTTTCACCAAATACACACGTAGTCATTTTACCGGTTTAAATAACGAGAAAATTGGTCCTTCAAAGAACTGACTTTTACATTGTCAAAACATCAAATATTTTGGTTGAAGACTAACCACAAAAACACTGGTCAAAATTACGTGTTTTTCACAAAATACACACATAGTCATCTTACCGGTTAAAATAACGAGAAAATTTGGTCCTTCAAGGAACTGACTATTACGTTGTCAAAACATAAAATATTATGGTTGAAGACTCACCACAAAAACACTGGTCAAAATTACGTGTTTTTCACCAAATACACACGAAGTCATCTTACCGGTTAAAAAAATAAATTTGATAAATATTTAGGGAAAGTCTCCAAGCTTGGCAGTGAACAGATATGCAGGGAAATGTCGGTGAGGAAGGTGCAGTTGTTCTCTCTGGTAATTATTTTCTTTGTTTTCAAGTTTGGATGTTGATGTTATTATCCCTTGGAATTCTTACGGGTATGGATCATTTTATTTTAATAATTAAACTCATTAAAGTAATTGCAATACTTGCATTGGAATAACTTTTCCTTGAATAGTTTTGCATCCCGTTACAGTTATGGTTATGTGTTAACTTTTCGTAAACAAATTAAAGGCTGTACATACGTTTTGTTATGTTGATCTGAAAGTTATTTATTTTTTTTTAATAATGGTATTATATACAGACACCAAAAAAATCACTTGTTTATATGGTGAAAATTCAGTGAAACTTAGGTATGCATGATTTTGAACCAAATCGTCACGTTACAATTACGTGATTTTTATTGGATTTAGGGGGAACCATTTTTTCTCGTTCATATCCAACGTTAGTGTTGCCTATTAATCACGTGAATAAAGTAACGTGATTTCTGGAAGTAAAATTTTGAAGTTATATTTACGCTACAATTACCACTTATTCACTAGAGCATTTAACGTGCTTCAAACTTGTCATTTTTGGTGTCAAGGAAAGAAAATTATTACGTTGCTGAAACGCCAACATTTTTTGTTCTACAGTCACCACAAATCTACTGGTGAACTTTACGTAATTATCACCTAATTCACACCTGCTCTCACATATGCAAATTAGTAGATTGGGTTTAGAAGTTGTAAAATATCTACACTATTTTTCAAGAAATTGGCCAAATTTATGAACTAGGTGTACTCATTTCTTCATTTATTTGTCTAATCTATCAGAGGATTTAGTGATAAACTAAATGTAGTAATTAACGTGAAATTTTACTTTCAAAAATATTTAAAAAATGGAAAAACAATTAAAAACAATATACACCCATGACTGCCAAAGTCGAGATATTGGTCTGCATATATAGTACATGCTGTACAATGTATAGTATACAGGTGCAGTAAAGTCAGGCAATGGAAACGTCCAGTAGGGGACTATTGGAAGAAAAAACAAACAAATAAACAAACAAACAAAAAAACAAAACATTGTACATCATCAGGACAACTAATCCTCGGATGAAGGGAGGTTTTGAGCATGAATTTCAGCACCCTGTCCCTGTTTTGGATCAAACGAAGTGTTACACAGTGAACGACATGCAATGTGCCTGCTACACCATGGAACGTCGGTGTGTTTACACCTCTGCCATGGGCGTCCCTGGACATTTTATTAAAATGTGTTTAAATGTTTTGCTTGTAAACATGTCTTCTGGTTAACCATTTAAAGTTCATTTCAAATAAGACTTAAGCGCATTAATGAGTACTGACCTGCAGTAGTTAATCTAGTGTTGGGAGCTTTCTTACGTGTCATGACTAACGTTCTCAGGTTTAATTCCTCATCATGCAACAGGACATCTTGGCTGTCCCTTCCATCACCTGCATCCACTGTCTCTCCAGTGCAGGCATGGCTGGACGCTGCTGATGGCAATTTATTGGCTGAAGGGTAGCTTTCTGTACCTCGACAATCTAAACAAACACAACATAATATATTTTCAGTTACAAATTCAGTAATTCAAAAATCTCCAAGAGTATACATGCACCGAGAGTGAAGTAGCCAACTAGGTATACAAACCCGAGTCTGAAGCTTGGCAGTCTGCACTTCGCTCTTCTTGGCTGGTTCTTAATTGCAGAGCAAGAGCACTAAAGAAAACAAAAAGCAAAGATTTGGATGGTGCATATTTTGAGGCAAAAATAATAATAATAATTTTTTTTTTAAATCTTGACGAAAATAATGAGTGTTTAGGCTACCAGGCCGAAACCCCTAATAAAATAAATTCCCTACCTAACTACCCTATTTTCTTCTGGCCCGTTACACCAACATAATAATTTGTTTGCATCTTTTTTATGTACTTTTTAGGGTGTAAAAGTAAATATATTCCGAAAGGAGGCGCTGCCCCATTAAACCCCCACTGGGAAGTTGCACCCCCTGGACTCCCACTAATCGGTGCTAAAAAGTTGGATATCCTGTTTTTCAATAGTCAAATTTGGACACCCTAGTTTCAAATCCTGGCTATAAACCCGAGCATAGTTAACAGCCACATACAATTTGCCTATGAATACACTTCCTTTACCTTTAGCTTTATTTCTCAAGACAAAAATAGGTGAAAATTCTAATTCTTGAGGTCTGCATGAGCCTACAGCGTAAGAACTACTCAGAAGGAATGGTTTGGAAGCAAACTTAAATATCAATTGTAAGTTGTTACTTACTCAATTCTTGCAGTAAGTCTACATGTAGCCGAGTTGGATAGCACTGGTATTGCAGCTGCTGCTGTACCTTCTCTATCACTGAGTGGTGTATAGTAACCTTCTAACTGACCATCATGACAATGCTTA